>JAQGAH010000567.1:0-32380 GCA_034696885.1 Lepidocyrtus paradoxus | reverse complement strand
AATATGATTATGAATGAAAAGGTTATAGGGTATCATTTTATATATCAGTGCTAGGTGGATGGGGACACACGATTATGATATGATGATGACCTTGAATTTGGGATTGCATTACACTTGAACTTTGTTGAATAACGTGAAATTCATTGCATAGTCCAATTAAATCTTTTACTTTTTTTTTGTAGTTAAATCCTTTTTCTGCTAATTTGATACATAAGCTTTGAAACGTTTTACGTTTTCTGAAGAAGTAATAAAATTGGTATCTTGGATAGGTTTTGCTGAGAAGAGAATTTTTGTGAGTTACTTCCTTTAGCCGTGAAGGCTAACGATATGATAATGAGATTGATTAAAGTGGTGGCTAATTTTTGTAAACTCTCAACTGGAAAGATCTGATTTAGTCTTTGCCATGCTCATGCAACCAAATAGAAAAAACTTGGAGGAGAGCAAACTGAACTGATGTATCATCATGCATGTTTATCTAGCTAATTTTATGGATGGTTTTGTACCTACTTGCGATGCAAGATACCAGGAGACTAGGTGCTTTACAGTTTACAATAAACAATTTCTCCTTTAGATTTAGACTGTACATAGCATATTCTACCAATATAAATCACAGAACCTGAGAGAACCTTTTCTTAGTTAGCGTCAAAAATTTGTATTGTATCGAGAGTATTAGTGTAGTTAATTAGCAGTGGAGCATGTAAGTGTCAATATTGCTAATACCAATAGACTGCAGTGTAGTGATATGTCTGAAAGGAAAGTAGCGTCATGTCATCACAAGTATAACTGACAATGGCTGCTTCCGTACCATATCACTATACCACTAATTATTACATTGATTTTAATAAGAATTCATCGCCATATTCCTAATTACCAATACATTTCTCTAAAACATACATGAACAGATTATTTTTGTCAATATTTGAAAAGACATCCTGAAATCTGCAAGACATTTATGTAGACAAGTGAAGAATGATGACTTTTCCTTTAGATATTGATATTACTCACAAAATGAAACACAACACATGTCTCCGTGAGCATAGCACAATTTTTTTTTAGAAAGTTCACACGACTGGGACTATACAAATAAAGGGGAAATCAATAAGGGACCTTTTTACCTTTCTGTAAAAGAATTTAACATGAATACATTATTCACCAGTAAAAAAGCAAGTGAGCATGTTTGTGTTTGTTTTTTGAAAAAGCTTGTTATGAAAAGACAGCAATATTTTGGGGACAAATCTACAGTCTTATCGCGAAATTGATGATCTTATCGTAAAATAAAAGCTAACAAGGAGAAATGTCAGATGCATGTCACATCAATAATATGAGCCTAGATGTTAAACTCACAAAAGATAATGTGATGATAACACAAATTTTTGGTGGTACTAATCTTTTTATGGTTAAAACAGCTAAAAGACACAAATAACTCTAGATTAACGTTTCGAGCTAGTCCTCCTTCTGCCTCCCACTTCCTTCTACAGTTCTACTAATAAATCCGAGTCAAAATCAAAAGTATCAGGAGGGGAAAGACAAAGACGAGGAAATGACAATCTCCCTTTTCCTCTCTTTTTGAAATGCTGTCATCCAATAAAATCCGGATGATAGGTTATTGGTCTGGGCATGCTATAGTTATCTCATAAACTGACAACTAGATAAGAAGCATCGAATGTTCAAATAGAAAAACAAATCTTTAGTGTAAACTTTTAAAAAAAACGTTGTACACCAAATAAAGTACGGACGTATAAAAACCTTAATCTGCAAATAAAAATCTCCGTAACGAGCTTCAATAAACTTTGTAGGTTATTTTGCCTTCTTAAATGTCGGAGACAGAGACGTACCATGTATTCTTGGAAGAGTTAAAGATAGGTTTAAAAAACAAATTGGAAGTTGAAATATGATATGATATCATGGCATATGATAAAAATGAAAAAAAAAATATTATTGAATATCGTATCATAAAATGTATCATGTATCATGTTTAGACATGTATATCTTCTGAGGAAAAGGAAGTTCCAGGAAAAAACACTTAATTTTAACTTTAAGTTAGTTATAAATATAACTAACTTAAAGTTAAAATTAAGATAATATTATCTTTAGTCAAATGTCAATCAAACGCAATGGAATTTCCCCACTAGATCTAGTTTTCTGAATGTATAAATGCATGGCTAAAACTAAAAAACGGGGAGACGGAATGCACGTTGACCTTGCATCTTTCACAAGAATGTTATCAGAGTTCAAGAAGTTATACTTTCAAAATATTTTGAGGTGTTGTGATGAGGAGGGCGATGATGACCTTTTGATGATATTATATTTATAGCTTTCTTGCTTCAGAATTTGATCAGAAGTAGAGCCTTCCTCTCATATACTTTCTCTCGATATTTCAAAGCATTGTCAAATTTCGAAAAGAGAACTCTAGTAGGTTTCATTTTACCATTTAAAATGCTCAATTTTTGCTGGAATGTTTTGCCCACTGCATTGTTTGACATGATGCAGCATTTAAATATTTATAATGACTACCAAATGAGCTTCAATTATAGGAGTTTGAGAAAAATCCGGGATTCGTTGGGCTATGCCTTTCTTGTAAATGACTAATATTTATAATTTATGTCAAGCTACCATGCGATGGATGACGTCTTTGTTCGCGTAGTCTATGAAATATTGATTACTTTTGTTTCATGCATTTATAACGGGAGAGCATAAAAAAGTGACAAGTAAGGGACATTTAGATGAAGAGATGCAACATGACACAAGTCTATGAAATTAAAATTAAGTATACATAATTGAATAGAAATATAAAGCAGAAAAGTGTGCTTACCAAAAAAAATTATAAGGTTAGTTCAGCTAGAGCTTCTAAAGTCCCAACTTGACAGTAATCAAACTTACAGCAAAAACACTTCTCTCAATCTGTTGATGTTTACTTCTGCCTTGCTGGAATTGAACTGGAAAGGAATTCAAGTTCACGATCTGTCAGGCTTCTGTTTATCGGTAAGATGGAATATGTTTCCTTACAGACATGAATGACATGATGATGGCCAAGTTGACTGACATCAGACTTGTGAATTAACATTGATACTTTCGAATATGTCCGTTTGGCATAAAAAGTCTCTCCTGAGCGAAGATTTCCAGAACGAGCTTCTGTCGTCTGTTGTGTACCAGTATCTTTTACATGGGATTTATGTTAATAGCAATATTATTTGTGTAATCACTATTCACATCAAATCATACAATCACCACGGACTTGTCAACAATACATCGGATATATAAAGTCAGGAGTTTATTCATCACTAGATAGAGGCAATTGACTGACATGTATACGAGATTCCCCAGCTCGTTCATATTAAATTGTAGAGGTCGCTATAAGTTCGACTTGAATAACGACAAGCGCTATCAGTACTGAAACATCAACTGACTGGTGATTGGACGGAAATCAAAGTTTCTAAAGTTGCGACCCTTTTCCTCAATCTGATCTACGCTCAGATTAATAATAACAAAAATTGTCTGTATTTTGGCAATGACGCATGGAAGTAGACAAAGACTGTGCAATACCTCGAGATTTGTCAATCCAAAGCGGCTCAAAAGTCAAAGTGGCCAATGAAAGTATATCAAACTAGCTGACAATTCTTGCATAGAATTTGAATGATTTTGTTTTGTACCATCCAACTCAAAATGAGTAACAGCAACGCACCACACATCGGCTACTTTTTTTTTGAGGTATTAATTTTTATTAGGCTTCAATCTGCAAAAGCGATCAGGATCACCAGAGCTCATGACGACTGACACGACACGACATCTGAACAATAAGACACTCGCAAGTCGCAATTCCGAGATAGCTCTCTGAACGAGTCAGTCTTCTGCATCGGACTGATCTGATATGAAGAAATGATATGAACTGAAAAAAAAACTCAAAACACTTCTCCTCCAATTCTTAATATTTTTTTATACACGCTTCTCCACCTCAGAGCTTTAGGAATCACTATTATTTCACATTATCATCGCTCGCTAAGAAAAGGAGGAATCAAAAGAAGGAACGCTTGCGCTCGCTGCTCAGTTGTTGTTTTTCATGCGTCCACAAACTCCACAATAACAACATGCTCATATGCACTTCTTACATGAAAACTAATCGCCGCACGCTCGCTCGTTAACGAAAAACTCAACCAACCAGACCCAATCGAGTTCAGCGAAGGAATGAAACAAAAGAGGCTTAGTGCAGCGATAGTGTTTGTCATGGACTCCAAAAAGCTGCCCCACCACCGAGAGACCATTTATACCATCTAGAGCCGCAACATTTTCATATCAACTGTTATGAAAACAGACAAAAAGCAAAAACTTCTTTTTTAACTCCCTTTTCCACAATAAAACTATATGTAATGATGATAAACATCAAATTCATAAGGACGTAATACCACCAGCAAGCAAACCAGTCATGATATGGTTTCTATATTTATATCTATTACGTCGGTCCAATCTACTTGTAAATAATAGTATGATGATATTCTCATGTCATGTTTCGTAGCGTCAGCTAGCTGTCTCTTAGTATAAGGATTAGAGACCTACTTAATACAATGTTTAAAAAATATATATATTTATACTCATTTCTATAAAAAGGTTTGGACTGTCGTTTTTTTAAGAAAAAAAATCATGCATGTTAACTTATTTTCCTGGTTTATTATCCTCTTTTGCATATGTGATGATGATGATATTGATGATGTGACGTAAATTCCAACTTCTCGAACTAGCCTGTTTTTTTCTTGTTGTTTTAACTGAGATTTGCTCATATCTGTGCACCTACAGCTTGCATGGGTACACTATGCATGATTTGTGTGTGAGAAGGGTAAAAAAAACGCAAGACTTTTTAGGCATTACAGCAGCAAAAGTACTTTCCTCCTTTTTTTTTGCTGATGTAATGTAATAAATGTAATTAGCTGGACTGCATTTATCTAGCTTTATTTTAGTTATACTACCTTTTTTTGGTCAGTTGGGGGTTGCAATGGCGGTGGCGCAATGCTGGACTAAACTGGACTGGGGAAGCTTTAAGATACAGTATTATCTTCTCCGACCAGACACTTGCCAGCTCTTGTTTACTGTCCCAACATGAAATGTTGCTGAGGAGCTTCTTCAGGATTTAAATTGAGGATGGTTGGAAAAAAAAATAAGAGTTTTAACTAGGGAAATAAAAGCCTGTATGTGAAGGAGGATGAGATGATATTTATTTTTTTACTTTGCCAGCAGCTCAGCTCGCAGCTCACCAGCAGACTGATTATGAATTGTGTGAGATATTTTGTCTCTCAGAGTAGGAGAAAGAGAGCTTCAGTTTTTAAGTTGAGGATTTTTCGAGTGTTGAAAAAAAACTCTCACATTTAGCTTTTTAAGAATAAGGCATAGGACATTTGAAGATATACCTACATGTGATTTTGTAAAAAGAAATCTACATGTAAATACATAAGAAGAAAAAAACACTGAAAACAGAAATGTTATGAGTGAAATGAAACGTCTGATGATGATCATCCGTCCTCCTATTTCATTTGTCGCTATGTGCATTTCCTCATGCTAGATAGGCATAAGAGCACACAGTCATTTATAAGTTTAGGTACATATACAAATCCCTTCTTTCATGTCATCATCGTCATCATGATCATCTCAAAGTATTTATCCTCCACCTCCACAAAAGTGAAATGTCTTTATGATGATGACTATGACGAATAATGCAATTGCATGTTCCCTTTCCTAGTCCTAAAAATCCCTGCAGCCAGCTAACCAAAAATATAGTTAGTTTTAGCTAGAGCGGGGATGCACAAAAAAAGATGATAATGAGGCTCGGCTGATGCATTATTCTTTATAAGGTAAAGAGTGAAGGAAGGACTTGGTAAAATAAATGTGCATTGGATGGGCTTCAATTCCTGTCGACCATCCTCTCCTTTGTTCGGTCTCACTTTTTCCCAATGATAATGATGATGATGGGGATGATAAGCAATTCTCAACTAGCTTTGGACTAACTAGGACCTCATAACTATATAGCTTGGTTTAAAACATCTTATGATTGTAGATATGACATGGGAAGAAGAAACTGAAAGAGAGATTTTTAAGGGCTTCACAACAACCAACCTTTTTTCCCTATATGGGTTTCTTTCCCTTTAAGTAAAAAGCGAGAGGGCAGGTCTTTTAAAACATTTTTTGCTTGTTTCTATCTATTTTCCCATCCCTCCTTCTCCAGAGGATCAGGTTGAGGAGAATTGAAAGAGATGTTGTATCGTACGTAGACATGGATGCATTTTAAATGGTAACTGAGAAGCATAGGATGGAGGGATGGATGGTGGTGGTTTAAAAAGTTGTGTCGTAACTCACGAGGATGAGAAAAAAATGTCGGAGAACAAGTGGATAGAAACAGAAAGACCTTGACACGACTGGCCCACATATTTTGAAATACACTGGTCTCTGTCTCTAGGTCTCTAATGCGATGCGATGCAAATGCATCGTTTTCATTGTGTATTTTTTTTCATTGTGTTGGGTATTTTGAATGTGAAGGTAAAGGGGAAGAACTGGTTACAGTTGGTTTACAGACAGAGCCATTGCGTTTAGAAGAACAATAACCATAAATATATGTGAACGCACACTTGCATCTGCCAACTCACTTTGGCTTTTAAAGTCACAATTGAACGGAACGACTTGCATTTGCATATAATGTGGGGATGCATTCATTGCATATTTTCTTAACAAGTGCATCAAACATCCATAAAATATTTTGGAATATATTATCATCTCATTGCTCGGGAAAGAGGGATAAAAACAAAGTCAATAAAACCACAAAAAAACTTTTTACAGATGCATGCACGGCTACACAGTACGTATTTACATCACAGCCATATTTGCTGATGAGCTCTCAAGATAGATTCCATCTTCCATGAAATGCATGGTTTGAGAAGTATGTACAGATTAGAGGAAAAATTTCCAGTTGTTATCTTTATTTACTTTAGCTAACATTGATTACGCTTTAACTACGGTTTAAATACACTCATTGTGATACAACTCTTCTCAGTCAGTCAGGTAAAAAATATCCTTCTCCGAACAACTTTACCTGAAAGGCAATCAATACTCATAAAGGGAAGCGGAATAAGGAGAACAAACTTTATGGAAGAGTGAAATTCAATTGCGCGTTATGCTATTATGTTTTTCATGCAACATCCTAATTCACAAAGAAGCCGGAGAAACAAAGTCTATTATATTACTTCCTGTTTTGTCAAAAGTTTGCTCAAACTGGAGCAAACTAATAAGCTGCTTTTCCCTTTTTACGGGATCACTGGAATAGGGAAAGAAGAAGTTGAATGTGTAATATAATAATACAATTTTCCTGGCTATTAATGCTATTATTAATGAGTTTTTGTAACCCGTGCGTATTTATATCTTAAACTTGTTTTTGCTCCATATTCATCACCGTCACCGCTTTGCCTCGTACCCATCACTGACTAGTTGGTCTTAATTAACGGATGTCCTAATAACGATTAACTTGTTGTGAGCCAAAATCCAGCAATTTCCAGTATGTTTTGAGCCACTGCAAGTAGAGTGATGTTAACCTTTGCCATTTCCAGATTTAGCAAAGATTAGCCTTCCGCCATGAACATAAATAAGATTTAATAGGGGGAAAGCCATCAGCTATAGCAATTAGCAAACATCATTTCGTAAACTTAGATTGGGGTATGTCATGCTATAAAGATTGAACGTTAGCGCTGCTGGAGCGATTAAAACCACTTTAGGAAATTATGAAGCTAATATGATGAGAGGATGGAAAGCAAACATCCACATATTATCAATATCATGAATTCATGAACGTTGGACAAGCTTATATACAATTTTTCCTCGAGCAAATCCACGTGAACAGAGGAAGTTACATAATAATCGCAACCAACATGACAGGATCTTGCCTTTTTTTCAAAAATCAACTTGATACGGTAGTGCTATCGTTCATAAACAAGTATAAAGATCACCAATGCCTATGCTTACGTTTCAGAACAGATTTTGAATATTTAGAATACATTTTAAAACAAAATTATCCCTTTTAGTCCATCTAAATTATCTTAAAACTGAAAGGAAACTTGTTTATTTACGGGGTAAGCTCATACTCATTTGTAAATTGCCTAATTCTCGGTCGCTATCATGTCTTTATACAACTGGAATCCAGTTGTATAAAGACATGATAGCGAGATATACACAAATTAGATCCAGTTCTGGATCTAATTTGTGTATATCGTTCTACATGGCCATTTGCAACAACGCTGTTCTTTGATAAAAAATCATCCAGCATAGAAATGCAAATATTATAGAAAGTAGAAGCTTCATTTCATGAGATCAATGTTTCCCGTCTGTCAGGAAAGCTTGGAGTTGTATAAGTCATTATACATTTCCATCCAAGCCCAACCCAAGCCTTCAAGGCTTTAAGGGAATTTATACTTCTGTGAAATGGGTTTAGTCAGTCAGTGAAACCATGTGCGTTCTAACCTTGACATTTGACAATTGGCATCGATCTAGATCCCCCTACCTTTTCCCTTTCAGTTATACCAAACCATGATGTGACCAGACCAGGAAGGGATAAAGCTTACTTTGAACTTTACAGATGTAAACCCATCAAACCTTGAACCTTCCTATTTCCTTTATTTGAAAGGCCCACTTTCATTTACAGATGAATTTAAGCCAACAGTTTTACTTTTTGGTGATCAAGGCTAAGACTTTGTTTCTCTTTTCCAAAATCTTTTTGTTTTCATGTCAAACAGCCATTTCCCCCTTCAACAGCAATATCATGCTTGTCTTTTCCACATTAAGTATTTATGTTATTATACCCATTCGGAAGGCCCATTCGGTTCGGAAAAATGCAAAAAAAACCATCCAACTATAAAGGAACAAGATGGAAACAGTTGGAAACATCCTTAAACGTCTTGTCACAACATGAAAGAGTAAATTGCGTAAAAATCTGCTTAGTTTCCCCCATCTTCCTGTTCTATTTCTGGAATAACCACAATCCATCTACACCCCCATCGTATTCCAATGTGAAGAGCAGTAATTTTCGACTGAATTTTCACCATACGGAAAAGCTGGATCGATGAGAATATTGAGAGTTGAGTAAAGAGGCAAAAATATGTTCTATTTACACATGAGCATACCTACATAAGCCAAGTTGGAAAACAGCGTAGAAACCAACTTTCCAATTCCATTGCGTGCGTAAGACAAAAATGTTGAACCAGAACATAGGCTCTTTATAAAAGTGTTTTATAGTGCTATAATATGGCTTTACTAAACAGTACGCCTTCCTTTTAGAAAGCTTCCAGCTCCCAAACTCTGTTTCCATGTTCTACTGCACTTGAACTTGAAAGCCTCGACCCTCTTTTCCCATTTGCTCAGAGCAGCATGCTCCTGGTCGATATTATTGTTTTGGTTTGGGCTTGTCTGAAAGAATTCTTTGCTCTTCGCAACCCTCTCCCCCTTTCCCTTCCTTTTATGGAGTGGGTTGCTGGTGGATGGGGAAATATAACAAAAAAACCAGCCAAAAGTATACGTTATATGACATATGGATATAGACAATGTGAGAACAGAGATGTTCAAAATGCCACGCAGTTTTTACACCAGCTTTTTTTTACCTTAGCATGCGTCTACCTTATCTAATATACCTTAGAGGAGCTTATAGCTCATCTATGTGACGTGATGATATAAAAGTCGCAATCATTCGTCTCATTCCTAATATGAGCCCCCGTAAGCTAATGGATGCAGAAGAAAAAAACACACACGCACTTTACGGAAACCAGACATCCCCTTGCCTTGGCTCAACGGAGCCCTCCTGGTAGCAACAAAATATCGATGTTTTTTTTGATGGATGGAGGGGGTAAGAAAAATATGATGGGAGAAATAAAATAGATATTTTTGGAGAAATCTCTTTCCCCGTCATTTCATAGGTAGTATAATGTCATAGTCAATTGTTGTTGGTTGGCAAAATTCATTCAATCATTATTCATATCGAATTGGATATTATAATTTAATCGAACTGCGGTAAATATTTTGTATTTTGCATCATTTTTCTATGAAATTAAAAATAATATTAACTTTTTTTTACTATTTTTTCTTATAAGAAAAGTTGATTCAGAGGTAAATTGAGAATGCATTTGGGATAAATGGTTCAAAGTATGCAATGTTGTAGAGGAATGATCATAAACCTCATTTAAAAGGTCAATTTATTTGCAAAGAACACATTTTTTCCTGACTATTCTTAAGCTTAATTTGAGAGATAACATTTCCTATTTAAAACAAGCTGATCAATCAATTAGCCATAATTGCATCAGTCAAAATATTGATGAGCCGATCGAATGCTTGAATCAGGTATACAATTTGCTTTGCACCTTGTACAAATTAAATATGCTAGGCTATAATCTGCCATTTTCAATTCCACATTTAATAATTAATTAAATCAGTACTAAATACAGATAATTTGCTGATGAAACCAATTCAGCTGTTTGCATGATCCCAAAAAAGCTAGATTTTTTTCATTTTGCTTGGTTAACTTCTCCCCAAGATAGTTAGATTAGGGTTGAACATTTGCTTATAGACAGCCAGTCAAGCGAGAACTAACAAAACCCTGTTATCTAATTAATATGCTAACTAAATAATTGACTGACTATAACTAACTATATAGCAAGTAGCAGACGGCTTTTTTTCAACAATACTCTGTAGTCTGCAGGTTCTCTGTTTCTGATGCAATTTACAATGAATGCTAAGGAGGATTTATATTTTGTATATGAATGTTCTCATGTTCTACCAAAATGTAAAATGTTATGGACGTGTTATATTAAAAATTAGTTAAAAAATCATTACCTTGTTCCTCCTTTCAAAAAGGCTTAAAGCTGATCCTCAGGAATATTGGCTTGATAAGTTGATATTGATGATGAAGAGTAATATCTTGGATAAGTTGAGCAGTCTAATAGTCTTGTCAATCTCTGAGTAACATTGCTCACGCTCAAAGGGTACAAGTTAGCACGATTTGAAGGGATGATAGGGAAATTAAGAACGGTCAGTCAGTCACTGACATTTATTGAGAAAAGGGTTCCGCAAGAATAACTACGAGTATCGCAAACAGTGTATTTAGAGTAGGGATAATTGGTCTTTCATCAAAAGCTAATTGCACGCAGAAAAGGCATGCAGCGGCTCTGTCAAGATCAAACTCTCAGACACAATTTCCTACAAAACATTGTTTCTTATCAAATAGGTAGGATTGATATAGTTTCTTCTGCAAAAAGGGTCTGAATTTGCATCAGTTTTTTGGTTGTGGTATTACAATCTCAAAGAGGAAACATTGCACAATTTTGTTTAGCGAGAAAATGGAAAAAAACGACTTTATTATTGGAGTGACTATTGCATGTTTATGATTTTTAATCTTTCCTGTAAAGCACAATTAGATACAGAAAGATAATGTGATGATTGAAGGTGATGATATAGCTGAAGTCGTCCCAACTTGACTTGTCGCTCGTGTGGTGACAGTTTTGTTTTTCTGTGGGAAAAGCATAAAAATGTCATCAGGGGAAAATGGTTACAATAACTGAAGTTAAAAACAATTAGTTTAAGTTAGTGTAATACCTGGTAAAGAAGTCTAGGAATTGCGGTTCTCGAATGGAGATCAAAATGAGTTTTTATGCCAAAGTCATGGATTCCCATTCATGTGAGTAGCTCACGTTTGCGATTTGTACGACATGTAAATATGAAGAGTTTCCGATCTGATTGAGTATGACTAGACGTTAACGAGGAGCCTCTGAGAATATCCGCCGGAGAAAGAAGAACAATTTTCCTTTTCAATTTTTACTTTCTCTTGAGCCTGCAAGGGATGAATAAACAATGTCATGCCTGATCAACATTTCTCTTCTGTGATTTAATATAAAAATTTAATAATGGACATTTATTCTGTTTTATGCACTCACCATTTAATTCATTATCTTGAGCGAACTAACATACGGAGGGAAACCAACTACAGGAAATTGAAAAATGAGGACAGCCATATCGACAAAAGCAAAAGTTCTTGGAAGAATTTTTTCCCAAGTCCAATTTCTCCACTCCAGTGAACCCTTCCCAATCAAGTCTTTGTACAGCTTCCACTCACTCCTTTCATTCCCATATTCTCCTTAGTTATATGTGAACAAGCAATCACGAAAACAATTTCGTCCCACTCATTTCCTCTTCTCCCCATCTATCACATCACCTTCATTTTGATGGACCACTCCACTTCAAGCACTTTCAATCCTTCATCATATTTCATTCCATTCCATATCCCTATTTTCAACAAGGATTGTTCTCCACACGCTATTATGTTCATTTAATAGTTTTTGAGAAAACTGTCATTCCAAAATTATCTTTTCATTATTGTCCTTCTTTGGAATACATTTATATGACTATGTGACAAGCACTGCTTTGGAAAAAGTCACTTGACGCTGATGACATATTACTTTCACCATACATTAGGGATCACAATAGAATAAAATTATATTTTCCAGCCAAACCATTCTTGGATTTTCATTATGTTTTCGTCGAAGAGCAAGAAAATAATTTGAATATAGCTATATAACTGGCTTTCTCTCTGGCCAAGAGTTATCAAGTGAACGGGCGAGCAACGGACTCCAGACTGATGTAAATAAATACATTAGCTACCTACATATATTTGCTCCATGATGATGGGCTGTGATGAGAGCTCTCAGCAGCAGGGAGAGATGTTGTTTTCCCCGTATGTATATTACCTTTTCGGCTAAAAATAGACTGGGGAGAGAAAACTACGGAGAGGGAGAAAGGACGAAAGAAGTTTGTTTTGGAGCAGACAGACGTAAATAGAATTCTCGGCTGGAATTGGTGGAAAAAATAGTGGGTGATCCTCTCCGTGTCATTTTTGGTTCGTGCTCGTGTGGGTGCCAAAGCAGTTAATGCTGCTGTTCTGGAGGAGAGATAAAAGCCGCAAGTTCACAACCGAGAATGGGCTAGATTGGACTGTAATAGGGATAATGATGGAGCATCCTGTGTGTTCTTTTTATAGTTTATGGATCTGTTCATCTCATCCATAAGATGTTCCAATAATGGGAGTAAAAATGGGAATTGGAAATGGGGTGATCTGCTCTTGTATCAGATTACGGTTTTGGGAAAAAGCTGGGAGATGAAGGGTAGAGATGTTGGAGGGTTTTGGAACAAATCCATTTGTTAAAAATACGTATGAAAAATATGATGAGAATGCAGAAGAAAGGCAAGAGATTACGGTGATTTGATTATGATCTGATATCCTGTCCATACTCAGCTTTTACCTGAAAGGGGAATCTCCCAAAAAAACAAGGTTTTTTAGAGTATAAATATGATATGAAATGGGTACAAATGCTTGGTGCAGAATGCAGTTGGTGGAGATTGAATGGAGCTTTTATGTGCGATTGTGGAATTTTATGAATTACTTTACATGCATCTGAAAGTACTTGGGCTATGCGGATGTGTGAAGAAAGACAGCAGAACAGAAAGTATGGTTGACTAACAACTGCTAACAAATATTAATGTTACAATAATACTATCTGTTTTTTTTATTAAAAATGCAGTGACATGTTGAGATTATAAAATTTGTACTTTTTATGGTATTTCAATATCCGCGTGCGTGAATAGGTCGATTATGAAAACCAATTATAATATAACAATATAATAAAACTTTGGAATGAGATCAGTTTGTCAGCTAGTTTAAAACATTAATGATACATTAACAATGCTTTCTTTCTATTTAAATACTTATTTTGGCATGAGCAAGTTTTAGTCCATTATCAATTGATAATTATGCGATATTTTATATCTATCTAAGGCTAACACCCAGAGGGAGAGATACAAATGGGAAACCATACACATTATAAATTGGTTCATTTTTAACAAATATGAAAATCCCAAACTAACAAACAACTTAGGTAAAAAGTGACTTCATATACACAAGTGCTAGCTCATTACTGAATTATTATTAGTAATCCACAAATTGACTTGATGTTTACTCCTACTTGTACTTGGCATCGTAAGCGCAAGCATCCAACATGATGGTGACAACATCAAACAATAGCGGGAGGCAGACGGTAAGGCTAAAAATCCACCAGTAAAGTCCACAGTCCCATGATTCGGTGAGAAAGTAGGCGAGAAGGATTGTGCCAAGGGCGTGCGCCATTATTGCTGCAATAACAAAATAATTATCCAGAATTTACTTTTCAATATGGGACACTTGAAGTTAAAAATAAGCAGTTAGTAAATAAATCGAAGGCCAAAAAAAAAAACAATTAGAAAGAGCTTCACTTACAGTACACGGTAGTAAAGCTGCTGAACATTGTCAAGCCGGAACCAAATGTGGTCAGTTCAATTGCAATGAAGGCAATACTCAACGAGAGGGCAACAATGAGCTCAGTGTCTTTGGAGGCATACTGACTTTCGGAGTAGTCTAGGGGAAGGCAGGACTTGACATTCTCCTCCTGAAATAAAAAATTAAAGAAAGCTTGATTAATTCGAATGATTTTGTACCAAAATGAACAAAGAGAAAGCAGAGGTTACTACTTCCAAATCCGTTTTTCTCAAGTCTCAAATAGGGACAAAGGAACTTTCACTTGTTCATATTACCCCATTTACATTCAGCGACACAAAGAGGAAAAAGTCTAATAATGATAATGGCGCAAGGAAATATTGTCGGATATCAGATATGTTATGGCTGTTCCTAAGAATATTCACCTACTTTGGCTTTCTGCGAGTTTCTAAGCATGAGTCTTATCAAGACTTTAAACAAATCTACTATTTTCAATGGTTATCATGGGCATCTTTATGGACTGCGCTCCTTCAATTTTGTCTGGCCTCTACATGCATTGTAGGTGTCTTCATGACGTAAGTTGTATGAAGCTATCTAATTTTCATTCTTATTCAGGAAGATCAAGTAATTGAGTCATTAACTAACAATTACAAATAGGTACACTGAAGATACAGATTGGCTTGTTTATGTTACTTTCATGAGCGGAATCGTACAATCCAATTTCATTGCGTTCCTCACTTGGTTCCAAAGAAGTGACACTGTAGATATGCTGAACGGATGGGGTAAAATTGAAGCAAAATTTTCTCAAACATTCAACACAGACGTGGACTTGACTTTACTTCGAATGCAATTAAACCGAACCTACAAACTTCATTTTCGTATCCCTATGGGCTTCATAATAGGCACGGCGTGTTATGGGGGCCTTGTAAGTGACAGGAATTACATGGACAGGGGATGGGTTTTAATTATCATCCGTTTTCTGTCAACTTGTACTACCGCTGTGGGGTCTCTTGGGGTCAAAGCAATGTTTTATGTGATTTGTCAAACGATGGCATTTACATTAGACCAGGTATATGAACAATTGAGGTTGCACCTGAAGGATGAGAAAATCAATCTACTAAATTGCAAGAGTATTTCGAATTGGAAAGCTATGCTGTTGGCAGAGGGTAACCAGTTGCAGACAATTAGTAGCTGGTTGTCACCAATTGGGATTTTGGATGGATTGGCGCGCATGATAAACTTCACCACATCTTTGTATATGCTACTTTCACTTCAGCGGGCTCCTAACGGTAGCTCAATCATAACTAACAGAGTAGGGGATGAAGAAAATGTTGAAAATATAAATGACATGCTATTGACAGGATTCGTGAAGTTTGTGGCGGAGCCCCATATGTTGGTTTATATATCTGGAATCACGTGCTTTATCGTGATGGTCCAATTTTCTTTGGAAGTTTACTATGCTGCAAAAATTAGCCAACAGGTAAGTACTTTCACTAACATGAGCCAAAAATCTTTAAATGTAACGCAAGTTCTGTACATGTGCATTTCTTAATGTAAAAACAATAGAACGAGAGGATTCTAAATATGCTTATCGAAGTTGATACATCTGAATTGGAAACCAATGTGAAGTTTGAGGTGACTTCCTCTTATAAAATCTTTTTAAAAGTCATCAATCATGTATGTAATAATCTTTTGTTTTTCTGCTTTCACTTTGGCCATTTTTTTCTAAAGCTAAAATCTCTAATCGACATGATAAGGGGAAAACCTTTCAAACTAATGTACTATGGCATTGTGCACGTGGATCGAAGTTTGATATTGTGCGTAAGTGAAAGTAATTTTATGTTTCAATACATCTCTAATAGTCATAAATTGTGACGCGTTTACAAATTGTACAATTATATACTTTCTATTGACAGGTAATCAGCTCATCTATCACCTATTTGATTGTCCTGCTACAGTCTAAACCATTATTATAGATACAGTTTTCTATAGTATATGTTACCCAAGGGTTGAGCCAAAGTTGATGGGCTAAGTAAACCACAAAATATAGATTTCTTTTACACAAAACCGGCAAATTACCCATTGCTAAATATAATATGCATACATGGTACTTACGCGTGCCATGAGACTAGTGATGACAAGAATGAGATGACCCATCAATAGCAGATATCTTGTGGAGATTAGACTGTTGTTTCGATTCATCCTTTGTGCTTTCTCTGAAAAATGGAAATTTCCGGCAATTTGATAGATAGGCGGATTTAAAAGGTCTGATAAGAAGATGACTTGCTTCAACAAACAGATGCAGCAGAACCTGGGATAAAAAAATTTGCACGTTGTGAAACATGAAAAGTGTATAAAAATTATGCAACGCATGAAAATTAATTATGATTTTAACAGACTTAGCAACATTAGCAACACGTTTACCTCTTTAAACATACAATTCACACAAATCCTTTCCAAGCGTCAATTAGAACAATTTAGCTAAAATCTATATAGTAGATTAACCTTTAATACGACGACTTTCTCTTTTCAATGTCAGTTAGTTTTTCTCAATTAATGCTTATCCTATTAACATTTTTCTTATAGAAATTATTTACTCCGCAGTAAATACTTGGCAATAATACTAACATGCTTTATTTTTCCCAGGTGGATCATGCTCATGAGATACATTTTTATTTACATGTTTTGCTTTCCCCATCATCACTTTTCCCGCTTCCCGTTTTTACTCTTTGACATCTTCCCAATGTACAATTCAAAGCTCACAACGCATCATCCCTATTCCGTACTTTCACTAGCATCCCTCATCCCTCCCTACACCCTATATCAATGTTGCAGTTTGAACGAAAGAGCAACAAAGCTGGGAAACATCTGCATCTCTAAGCCATTCCACTCTCTTTCTGTTTCAAATATCAAGTGAGTTCCCCCACTTGCCACAGTATTCACCGAGGAAAAGCCATAGAAAGAGTGAACAAAGTGAGGAACGGTGAGAAGACGAGGGAGAAATTTTTTCGACTTTCCATCCTTTTCCCTGAATATAAAAGCCCTCCATTCCCATTAGATCCCCAGCCCTTGTTCCAACTGGGTAATTGACATCGGAAAAAGCAGCCCTGTTAGTGGGGAAAGTTAAATATGACTTTACCCCCAATTTTCCCCAGATTAACTACCCCATGTAATGGACTTGCATAGGGATGACAGCCAGCCTAGCTTGTGAATTCAATGCCCAACGTTGGTGTTGTTGGCATCTATCCAGTGTAGGGAAACTATGCACTAAGCCATGCAAAGGAAGCTCCCCACCTAACTTATATTAAAGCATTGGTCGAGAGAGGGACTCTGAAAACAGGGAATTCGCTTTACGTTCATTTCTCTCCTCAAATCATCCTCATCGTCATCATCGGGCCCCACTGCCGACTACAGTCGCCATTGTTATTTCTTTTCTAGCCCAAGCCTTGCTTTGGCCATGGCCATTGGATGGTGAAGCCAAGCAAGGCAACGCTTTATCATGCACACGGCAACAAGAACACTTAAACAACGAGAATGCACACAAAAGCACAGGAACAACATTTTCCCTATAAAGACCTCAGCAAGAGGCACACATTTTACCAAAAGCATATATAACTATAGGCAGAACTCAGGCCCACTTTTTGCTATAAGCCTTAGATATGTACATTCCCTCTCCACTACACACATTCAGCTCGGCATTCCCATCATATCATCATCAACATCATCCTCATAGTCATCATCACACTCTCTATATTCCTAGAAGAGCCAATAGCCTAAAAGCCTTCAGTTTCTTTCAGCATCGCCATCATCTTATCTGCCCATATCACACGAGAAGAAACATGCCATTTGCCATCATCACTATAAAGGAATTCTCTCCCTATATACGTACTTACTTCTGTATAGCAGAGAGAGACATGCCTAATAATTGCAAATTGTAACTTAAGATGACAAAAAAATCTTTTCATGTTTTCATATAACAGCTCCTCTGCTCTTATAACAAACCCTCATCACGATCATCAACTACGATATATTTTAATTATTGTAACGAAATCATGCTCCCATCCTTATATGAGTGAGTCTGCATATTTTTTTCCTTTAATAATGCTGAACAAACCCCAATTTAAAATCCCTCTCTTCTCACATATCTCTCTTATATACGCTCAAGTGCACTTTATCCAGAAAGAAAATCCAGTTGTACATGACTTGTTTTTGTCAGTTGGGATAACTCGGCTGAATACATAAATCCTACACTCGTTTACCTTTGTGGGCAAATGTGCAAGACTCGTCTCACATTTTCATGATATGATGTTGCTGCTCATGATTATGATATAGCCATACTAATAGTTTTTTTCCATATCAATCTTATTATTTTTCCCTGTCTGTGCATCATATTATGATTATCTCTATCCACCTCTAAATGAATAAATGACTCTGAGCAAAGCAGCCCAGCACGTTGAAGAAAGGCACGAAAAAGAAATAGCGCAGTAAAAAAACAGCCAAGCTTGAAATAGTATTATGAAGGTGAAGTAGCGCTGGCATAGTCAACAGGGAAGCTATATAACGAAGCTTTTTAAAATTACTTGCCCCACAATCTACAGCAGACGGCTGCTGTTGTGTAAATTCAGTTCATTCCACAGCGCAAAGGTAATGCCTAAATAGTTTGTTAGGTATACTCATTCCTCACTACATGTTCCTTATAAAACCCACAAAGGTAGAAATTTGTCCATATAAAAAAAATCTCTCTTATGACTTGGCATATAGATATAGAGAGAAGCCCTCCTATTTCTCGCTTGCCTTTCGCTATTCCTGTAATTTCCCCTTCAACCACATCACTATATGTACATCTGCCGTTTATTCCTTTTTCCCTTACATTTTCCATCCATCCCTCGCTCGCCTTTTATGCTTGTCTGCTTTTTTCATTACTTCTCTCTCTATAAGAGCGAGAGACGCATCGAATAGGTCAGATAAATGACGCTTCTTGCTTTGGCTGCTCTCTGTTAGGTATGTGTGCTGTTGGATAAGTATCTTCTCTCATTTCATAATATCCTTTCAGATAACTTCATATAAGCATATTAGCCTCCCAACCGCCTAAAAAAAACTTATGTATATAGACAAAAGCGGAGAGTTGGTTTGGATAGGGATGATGGTGATGACGATATTCAAGGCATAAAGAAACAGCACAGAAAAAAAACAGCTTACACAAGAGATGCACACTCTTTTTTTCCCCTTTTGCCGTTCGTTGTGCATGCATTTTTATTACCTTTATGCCTTAGCTATTGGTCTCCTCCACCACCGCCAGAGTTATTAGGCTTGGGCTGCTTTTTTTTATGCCTCTGGTGAATCTACCTATTTCTCTCCAGCTTGTGGGGTTTAGGTTGGGGAGAGGAGAAATTTCTGTGGAAAAAAAATGGAACAGGAGCTCTCTTTTTCTAGGAAAAAGTATCTTATTTTTCCCTCTATACAAGAAGTCTATCTTTTCAGGCAATATGCTTCTCTCTCTCCTACCTAATTGCTCCATGTACGGTTTATTATGGAGTGGGGGAAGAACTTTCACTCGTAATTTAGTTTGCATGGAGGGTGAAAGTTTTCACTTGCTGTGATGAATATGATTTTGGATTGAAATCAGCGTTGGAGTTTGACAATGTTGGAGTGAAAGCGGAGATGATGTGAGGGGGAGGTGTGTGGGCAGCTTCATGTAGCTTCATGACAGGATCTTCATGGAATGAAACTTGATCAGTTCCGAGCTTTCTGTCATCTTTCTCCAAAAAAATATATGCGGTGAACTGCGGTGTTTTAAAAACCCCAGTTTTTATGCTTAATTGTTTTATCATTCATCATGGTCACCTTCATCCTTATCAATCTTGTGATAAATCACTTCATTCATCAGCACAATTTAATCTGTATCTGCTCACATTGCTTTTTCATGTGCAAATATAAAAACATGACTAGTCACATATATATGACAGCATTCATTATCGCTGATTCTCTCATGGCATTGTGCACTTTCTGCATTGATTTTTAAACTTGTCCTCACCTTTACAAGAGTGGGTGCTTAATTCCCTCCAGTCACAAAATTAATCATGAATGAACGCTCCTGCGCCCAGAAGTGGAACAATGAGAAAAAAAGCCGCTGAGATTGGAATGATGTAAGAGAAGGTTAACGAGAAAAGTTGTATGTTATCGGACGAGACGAAGAAAGCTTTGTTTGCCAGAAGAACGCCAACACATGCATGCGGTGTTTATTCAATCCACGTTAAAGTTGCACACGTTCCATGATAAAGTTAAAGCCAAAAGCATTCCTCATCCAACCTCTCCTCATATGTCATGTTTCGAAATAGCAAGTTAAGTACATGTACTACTCTAACCCATCTACATGAAATTAATTCAGCCTATCATTGCTATCTTTGTTTATTGAATTACGTGTATTTACAAATAAATAAATGCTTTTTCATGATATTTCCTCCAAGTCATATTACATTATTATACTTATCCGCTTTTTCATACTCTGCCAGAATCAGATATACACATTATTGCAAAAAGAACGACATGGACATGATCTGATCACATAAGCATGGACACCGAAAGGATAAGATCAGACCCAGGTTACTTCTACCATTACTGCGACAATGAGGATCGTCATGTGGCTTCCAGCGCTCCACCTCCAGTTTGAAATCTGACGGCGAGGGAGTTTCTCGGGAAGATGCATGACGGCAATCTGGAGGTGTTTCTTTGGTAGTGCATGTATGAAATTTCAAACCAGCGCTCATTATTTTTTGAATTTTTATATAATTTGCCCTTTCAATCCTCATTCCATCCCTGCATAAACATCCGAAATCGGGAAAAAGTGTTGCTAAAAATCATACGTATGGAAAAAAAAGATTATTGGATGTGGAACTGGATGGGATTATGGAATGGAATGTGAAATTTTTGTGGATACAGAAAAGAGCCAAAAAAAGCCGCTTGAGATGGATGGATTCTGTACAAGGCTGTGGATGTTGATGATGATGATCATGATGCTGATAGTTGCAGTTGCCGTGCATTTACTCGTGTGGATATACATTTTGTGCCTTTAGCTTCGTGCATAAGTGTGTGTGTGGGCCTAAGAGAGAGGAGAGAAGGAGCATAATAGAAATTATAGGGATATTGAGTACACACAGACATAGGCACATAGGCTTAGGCTTTGCCGTTCGTTGTAACTGTAGAGGTTTGGGAGAGTTGTTGTGCCCAAAAAGTTGAACTGTCACCATTCATCTGCGCTTCCACTACGTACATTTTTCATATATTCATAATATCAGGTTTCCTATATGGATATCTCGTAAGTTCTCCCATCCTCAGTCATAGTCATCATCGTCAAAGCAGAGTTCCCTTCTCCTTCAATATCGCTCTTTATGGGGCTCTCAAACAACGGCAAACAAATGGGCAGAGAGAATGATGAAGCAAGCTGCTGTAATAAATGCCTCGCCGATGAAGAAAGAGAACCGTCGCATATACATATATTCATTTCGAGCTGGTCATAGAGAGCCAAAGGTGATCCAAAATTAGCGGTAGTCATCCTCCTCTCCATGATTTCTTTGTTGTGGAGAATAAATGTTTAAAAAATAACTTCCAATCTGAAATACACATCTCAGTAGGGTTAATTATGCTAATTATTGAAATTAACTACAGTTAAAATTTTCATTTTGCATATTATGTCAGATCGCCCCAGACCTGAGGGACAAAGCGAGTCAAGCCAGCCAACATCCTTTTCATATCTACGCTCACCTCTGCTTTTCCCTTTAGCTTTATAAAAGCACAAGTCATTTGATAGTGCACAGCAGCAGCCTGCACTTAAAAACTACGTCGTCCACTTACAAAAGCACGCTTCCCATTTGGAACGAGAAGCGAACAAACTCAAGTAAAAACGCAACGGACAAAAAGCAGCAGCATAGCGAAAAGGATACGTAAAGGGGGCAAAGCAGAGGAGAGCTCGGCTAGAGCGGCATCAGCAACTTTTCCTATACCCCAACCCAACTATAAATATAAAGCGGTTATATGAGAGATGTCTCAAACCCACAAAGAACCACATATCTATATGGCCATACAGAAAGGAAGGGAAATGCTACCTAAAAACAGAGCTACAAAGACGCATATAACGTAAGCGCTCATAAGAAAATGCTGGCAGAGGTGCTCTCCATATTACGGTATCACTTTTCCCCATCCACCTCTACCTCGTCTACCTTTCCTTATTACACTCCTCCAATTAGAGAAAGTTTTTTATAATTACAAGCATTGCAAATGAGAATGGTAATATACCAGTCATGAAGTGATAGCATAAAATGTGAAGGGTCCCATACGTTGGAGGGAGCATTGGTTCAGCTTCTCCTTTGCCTCTCCTTCCCTGCCATTCGCTATGGCCATTTAGAAAGGAGAGAAGAAGGGGGCTCTTGCGTTATAGCTATAGCTTTTGCGTGCTTTTAAGTTATGCATTTGTGTAGCGTTGGTGTGTGTGGTGGTGAGTGTGTGTATTGAGCGAACGGGAAAGGTGTATTGGTGTAGTAGTGTTGCCTACTGAAAAGCTGAAGCCAAAGCGAACTGCAGCACCTCCGTCCTCTCTGGAAAGCTTCGCGTTTGGTCTTGCCTCTGCCTCTGTTCTTCTGAGCCTCTTCTGGCTTCTCAGTTCTCCTTACTAAAGGGAATAAACGGTAAAGCAAGCTAGGCTTGAGAACCAGTGCATTTTGCCTAGCCTTTGCGTTTGCATTGCAGGAGCTCAAGCTCTATGAAACTCTGACTTGGAAAAATTCTCTCAGCTCTCTGAAGCTCAAGCTTCCATTCTACAAAAAACAACAACCCTTTTGCGCTCCTTTTTATTGCCAGCGTAGCCCATCTACATCCACTTTAGTTTACGGAGTGAAGTAACGATAACATAGGAGAAGCGACGTCCCATCTAAAATACAAAAGGTATGAATTTTACTGACGCTATCGTCAATTGTCGTGATTGCTAATTGGGGGGACGTTATTGGGGGATTGTTGGAGGGGGAATAGGCGAATTTTTGGGTGCTCAACGGTATTTTTCTGGTTTGCAGGCGAAAGTCCGGTGTTTTTGAGTGATTCCAGTGCGGTTTTTTACAAGGCGGTTTTTATCCAAGCGACAGGATGCCAAGGAATAAGGTTCCGGGAAAGCCAAGGGGGAGGATGACGGCGTATGCCTATTTCGTCCAGGCGTGTCGGGAGGAGCTGAAGAAGCGTCATCCGGATCAGGCCGTGGCCTTCACCGAGTTCTCCAGGAGCTGTGCTCAGAGATGGAAGGTGAGAATCAGTTTTTTAATCATTTTTATGCATGCTTGGGGGGTGGAGGGAGAGGTGGGCAGTTTTTTGGCGGTTGGAGAGTGCATTTCGGTGGAGTTGGCATTATTAAGTATAGTTGCGCGGGAGATTGGGGTGATGATGATCATGGATTGCAAAAGTTGGCGTCGTGCTAATACATGATTTTTTTGGTTGATATTTGCAGGCAATGTCGGCTCAGGAGAAGGCTCCCTTCCAGAACCAGGCTGAGGTTGATAAGCAGCGATTCAACGCTGAGATGAGGACCTACGTACCTCAGGACGCCGGCAGGAAGCGTGGAGGAAAGAGGAAGCGTAGCAAGGACCCCAATGCACCAAAGCGGTCTCTGTCTGCTTTCTTTTGGTTTTGCAATGATGAGCGCCCAAAGATCCGGGGGATGAATCCTGAGTACACTGTTGGAGATGTCGCCAAAGAACTTGGCCGTATGTGGGCCCAGGTTGATGGTCAAACCAGGGAGCGGTACAACTTGATGGCTGAGCGGGATAAGCAGCGATACCAGAGGGTAAGTTTTGGCGCTACATATCTGTATTTGAAAGACAATACTGGAGTAATTAAATTTTTTTAGAACTGAAAGTTAATTAATTTTTTTCTTTACTTATTAGGAAATGGAAGGTTACAAAAACAACAAAAAGGCCGGAGGAAGGGGTGCCGCACCCGCACCAGTGCCCCAGTATGAAGCAGAAGAATCTGACGAAGAATCAGAAGAGGAGGATGACGAATAAACTAATGGAGATTTCCCCCCTCGTATTTCTTCCCTACTATTACCCTTCCAAATTATAAGCCATGCATTTTTTTCTTAACATTTCTACGTGTTTTTTGTTGTCTAATAATTTTAGGTGTTTTAGACAATTATATTATTCAAAATATAATTATTTACTGCTATAATGTACTGATAAAGATATGATAACTTTAAATATTTTTTTCTCTTCGTTACAAGTGTTAATTCCATTGATTTTGATAGACGAGTTGTACTTGGGAGTAGTATTTTTTTGTTAACTCTGATTTTTGTAGTGAAAACATTTGACACTGTATGAATCATAATGTGTTTTTGAGGAAAGCTTCGCCGGTATGAAATGTATATAAGTATGTAACGTTTAAGATAAAAAGTTTAATTAAATCTGTCTACGATATTAATATACTCTATACACACATTATTACTTTATATCTATATATTTTTAGTTATAGAAGATGTGTATTTTTAAAGCATACAAAGTTTTTGCCAGAACGGTTACCGTTGAAAATTCATATTTTCATGGTCTGATGATATATGAACTTTTATCTTCCACACTTCAAAAAAAAAAGTTGATGAAAGGACGTAACTGTAAGAGATGTAAATGTATTGATGTCAGTTTTCGGCAAAGCGTAATAATATTGCTAACAAATAGAAAATACCTGTCTAGTGTAACTATATTTTGTCAGCTCTGCACGTTATATTATTACTGTCTGGAATAAATAATATCATTAATGACAAAGTACATGATAATCCAAAGTGACATCAACTTAGGTAGCTTTACAATTCATTCATCTACGATATATACCTTAAAATGGATAAATTAATTGATACGGATAGATAGCAAAAAGATTCAGTGATTTATGCTATTTTGACAAAAATCTGATCAAAACACCACGTGAATTAACTTCACTATAAACCCTTCAGGTTATGAATTTTGACGTTATTAGGAATGAAGTATTGGAGAGGTTGAAATTAGTATGTAGTTTTACCTTGTTTTGCCGAAAATTGAATTACACATAAGTTAAATTACTGTTAGAAATATAAATTTGTTATTCTGAAAATTCTGATATGTGTACATAGTGTATATGTGCCTGACTACAGTCGTTCGTGTATTTTAAGAGGGACTGAGCGGTATAAGATCTCAGAAAATTGTGTTTGGCAAAAAAATTAATAAAAAAGTTATATAAACCCAATCTTGAGCTTTATGAATTGTGATTTATTTTCATTTTGATTCCATAATGGCACATGGCACTTTCACCTTAATCTTATTTCATTTCAAAACTGATAATTTATTTGCATCCGACATAGTTTAGCTACATATTCTGGAAGTATTACTGCAACTGTTAAAGAAAATGTTTAGCAAGTAATAGGACTTGACTATAATTGAAAGTTAATATAAAAAGTAAAAGATAACAGTTCGAAAGTAGGATTGACATTGACAGCATCTTGCATTTTGTTAAATGATGAACAAAATATAATGATGGACATGTATATGAACCAATATGATTTAAATAAAATGCATTTCAATTCATTAATTTAGGATTTCACTATTCATCCAGAGTTGCAAAAGGTGGCAGGAGATCTGCAGACAATCAACAATTCTCCAAGTGTTTGAAAATGGGAGGGAATGGGACGGAAGTGAACCTTTCCAGTAAAAAGCTTGGTCTTGTTCATAATTCATGATGTGTCAGCACTTTCACTTTCACTGCTTACATTGAAGATGGCGAATGCGAAAAAGAAAAAATGGCTTCATCTCATTTATACTTGCACATTACTGCTTGCAAACTCCCACTGAAGAATATTTTAACACACAATACAGATGATCAAATCAATATCTCAGACACGTGCGTGCACTGTTATTCACAAGTTGTGAATCACAACGACACCACTGGGGTTACGTAGCTAGTGGTGCTGGTGTTGATTCCTCCAAGTTCATGGTCCAAGTTCATGATCCTGTTGTTATACTTCTTCGTCCTCTTCATCATCATCGAAATCGTCAAAGTTCTCTGGATCTTCTAACGATGTCTTCTGAGCCCTGTTTCAAAAGGATTCATTTCAGAATTATTAAAAAAAATTGCTCATCATTCGTTAATTAACGAATATCAAAAAAGTATGATCGCAACTTACTCAAAATACGGTAAATGTAGCTTGCTTTTAGATTCCTTTTCATCATCTTCCAGTGTCAACTTAAAAGTTGTCAAGTTCTTGAACACATCCGACGAACTAGCATTATCTTTATCTTGAGCATCACGGACAAGTTCTTCTTTTATACCATCGTTTAATAACTGGAAAACAGTCCTCTATTGGAGAAATTAAGAGAAAATCGAAAATCATTCAAGATAGCCTTAATTGTATTACAATCTTACATCATGCGTTACTCTCCGATCCGATCTAATCTTCAACAAATCACAGGTAAATCTCTTTGTGCTATTGCAGATCGTGCCAACGCTATCCGGATGTAGCTGCAAATATGCTAAATCATTAGCGATATTATAAATCACAGCGATTTCCTCCACCGACAGACTCTCTTTACAGAAAAACAGGAACAGCTTTCGGAACCGCTTGGAGATCAGTCTAAGAAATCGGGAAAGGGCTCCAACATCACGGCCACATGATAAAATTGAAAATATGGAGTAGTCGTCTATTATCGCAATGTGACAGCGTTCCGGCTTTGATGCCACATTGCTGACCAGCTTTTCGTATACGCTCTCTGAAAAAAAACATTACAATTTTTTTAATTAACTCATTTTTGTTGTGTATAAAGTGTGTGACATAAAAGTACTACTTGTATTTAGTTGTTTACAAAAAGTAAAACATATTCATATACAACCTATATCCCCATTTAACGTAGCCGGTCCTAAACATACCTAAGGTCAAACTAGGGTTCCGAACGTGGTTATATACGGTCACATCATGAGTCCGTGATTCTGGCAGATAAAAACAATTGACATCATGGGCAAACAGTAACAGATGGATGTGGGGCTTGCTCCCTTCATTCATTTCCAGGCAGTTGTTTAGGGCCTCTTGGACGTAGAATTGAAGAAATAGGGAAGGTCCACTCTCACCTACAATTTTAAAAACAAAACGTCAATTCATATTAATAATTATTAATTACAGCTTAGCTGTTAGCTCATTTAGTCACCCATCCGGTTATATTCAAATCGTACATACATAGCAGCCAATCATAACTTAACTAGGCAATATGCATATGGTCATAGTCATATACATATGCTATATACAATACAATGATATCAAAATTCAAGTTAAGCCTAATTTCTTTAAAATAATGGATGTTCGGAAACACCATCATGCTCCCAATACTGGACCGCTTCACCCTTTCAAAAAGGTCTAAATGCACCATAGCTTATATTTAAATGTAAATACATTACATGTTACTGCAGATACGCGTGACCCCTCCGAAGATAACTTTGCTGACAAAGCGTATGATAATCCCTCCGGCATCTTCACACCTCAACTAACTCCACCAAAACTGATTAATTTCCTCCAAGTTAACCCGCACTACAATAAAAAATTAACTATTCATTTAAAAAATATATCACTGCTGCACCAACCTAACACGTCAGCTGACTCCACAAATCCACACTAGACTAATAAACACAAACAACTATAGAAAAAGTAAGTTGTAAAAATGTGGCTTCCAAAAGTGCATGGAAATTGCACTTCACTAAAAAAGCAGACGCATCATCTATGAATTCTTCCCTGCCATTCTCATAAACGTTCTCTGGGGCAAGTTGGGACAAATGATTGTACGATGCTCACAATTGGTGCACTTACAGGCTGAGATGAAGGGTGGTAAGTTTGAATGCATGGATCATGCCGGAGATGCTAAATGCATGCATAGCACACACCACTGCCTTGCTTTTGGCATTGCTTACTTCTGTTGGATTCATTCCTCAGTTAGAAATTCCCATTTGGCATCTGCACAGCGTAAGTCCAGCTCTTGACATTGTTTAATTTTTTTAGAATTTAATTATTGCAGTTCAATCAGAGCTACTTGAATATTTAATTGCTCTTGGGGTTAAGCTATAATTGTGGGTTGTAGTTTTGTATAAATTAATAGGGAATATTTAAAAATTATGGGAGTAAGATTGGATTGAAGTTGGGGTGGTGGTGGGTGGCGTGGAGCCAAGAAGTTTTGGGGCAGTAGTGTATTTAGTGGGTTGACTTTTAATTAATTATCTTTTGTTTTCAGAGTTTTCACTCTTTGCTCTTTAACTCGAAACCTGCATCAGGATGTCGGGAGGACTCGATGTGTTACAAATCCGTGAGGATGATGTTACAAAAATGCTCGCCGCGACCACCCATATTGGGTCGGAGAATGCGGACTTCCAAATGTCACAGTACATCTTTAAACGTCGCCCAGATGGTAATAAAGACTCATGACATATTTTTTATAATTAGGAATTAAAAATTGGCTTAAAAAAGGATAAATATTAAATGAAACTTTCGGAGGTGCCGCATTTTTGAAAAGTCAAGAAATTGGGTAGAAATGATGATCTAAATTGACAAGCATATGTCTGAATTTGATATGTTGTTACACCTTACCTACTCTGAACTACCAATTAATTGACAAAATGTGCTATAATCACTTGCATACATCGTTGAGTAAACATTAAACTTAGATATGAGTAATTAAACTAAATATTTTAATTCATTATTACAGGGGTGCACATAATCAACTTGCGTAGAACTTGGGAGAAGATTCTGTTGGCAGCACGAGCGATTGTGGCCATTGAACGACCATCCGATGTGTACGTTATCAGCTCTCGGTCCCAGGGCCAAAGGGCTGTGTTGAAGTTCGCTTCCTACACTGGAGCCACTGCAATTGCTGGACGTTTTACTCCGGGCGCTTTCACCAATCAAATTCAGGTGGGTCAAAATGATAAGCTTTATTACTGAATATATGGGGACTGATTGTAGGATGAGCTATCGTATGTTTTACGTAGCGTGAAGCAAAGCTGATGATCGCTTATTGCTTTACCGGATGCTGATAATCAAAGAAAACCCAACGATTTATGTTCAGAGTTCTGTAAAGAATGAGCAAATTGATAACATGTCTTTTTTTCTTATTTTACGATAGGCTGCTTATCGTGAGCCCCGTTTGTTGGTTGTTACTGACCCCCGGTTGGATCATCAGCCAATTACTGAGGCGTCCTACGTGAACATCCCAGTTATCGCCTTCACCAACACGGACTCTCCACTCAAGTTCGTCGACATTGCTATTCCATGCAACAACAAGGCCCCTCATTCTATTGGTTTGATGTGGTGGATGCTTGCTCGTGAAGTCCTTCGTCTCCGAGGAACCATCCCTCGTGACCGTTGGGGTGTGATGGTTGACTTGTTCTTCTACCGCGATCCTGAAGAACTCGAAAAGGAGGAAGCTGCCGCCAAGGAGCAGGCCTTAATTGCTGGCAAGGCGTTGGAAGCTGAACAACAAATCACTTCCAACCCGGTTATCTCGGCTTCTGAGAACTGGCCCGTTGAGACTAGCGTTCCTGAGGTAGATCCTGCTACCCCAGCAGCTTTCACTGAGCCACCAGTACCGGCCACGGCAGATTGGAGCGCTGAAGCTGAGAGCTGGGCTCAAGATACAAATGAGTGGGGCGGTACCACCAACTGGGCTACTTAAAGAGACCAATAACGAATTGTGGGCATTTCATCTGATCAACAGCATCTTCATGGTACATCTATCTATTCCATTTTTTCAACTTTTGATACTGTTGACCCACAAATTGTTATTTTGAAAGAATAAAAATGAGAAAAAAATGTTTAAAAAAATATTTTGATTGTATCACCCTTTCATTTGCATCTTTCACTTATGGAGAATTCGATTGCTTTATTTCAAAAGTACATATTCATAATTTTAATTTCACACCAGTAAAACCAGTATCATAATCAGATTCGATTTACATATAGCGTGAATAAACACGTAAAAAAGTAGCATATACAAGAGAGGTTACTTTTAATCAAAACGGTTCCTTGAAATTGAAATCAGGTATAAATGACTTTATAATATGCCATGCATTATATACATAAAACAAATATGATGCAATACAATTTTTGACACTGGAGAATGAATGATATGATTATTTTTAGAAATTAGGCTACTGGAGAAATATTTCAAAGATTAATAAAATGGAATTTAATTAACAATTGGAGCATATCATCATACAATTATCGTTTGTAAAACTTTTCGTTAATTTTTACATGAAGTCATCAGAGTCCGAGCCCGAATTATCACGATTAGATTTCATATTTTCACTTTTCATTAGCGAACTATAGCTCCTATAAAGCAAAAGAAACATTTACATTAACATTTCATATTTTCAAGAGAAATCTACGGATTATTGAAAGCTTTTTTTTTGCAAGAAAATGGTTTTTTACACTTACTTAAGCTCAGCATCTTGAGCCCGTTTTTTTACTAATTCTTTTTCCGTTTCTCGTTGCTTTCTATCCCTCTCCTTCTGGATTTCCCTTTCCTTGGCGTCCCTCTCCTCTCGAAGGGCCCGGAAGTCTAGTTTGACATTCTCAGTTTTGGTCTTGGTTAGTCTTTTAACAATGTCGCTATTTTTGGCAACGTTCTTCTCGAGATGGACTTCCTTATCTTTGAAGAATCCAATTTGACCTACCTCCATCCCAGCAGTTTTCTTCAGGTTACTCCATAATGTGTAGACAACATCGACAGAGGATTGCTTTCTCCCTGTAATTGAATTATCCTTTACTAGCTGGCAGGCGTCGTCAATGATGGCGGAAGGAACATCCTCAAGAGTCTCCCCCTACAAATAACAATACAACAATACAAGACATGACATCATCAACGTTCATATGAAGCACATTTAAATTTATTTAAATTGTTTTTAAAATACTAATACTAATTAGTATTTTAAAAACACAATTAAGAAAAAACGCACTGGTCTTAAGCGGAGGTAAACATGAGCGGATGAAAGCTTATCCACGTGAAACCAAACATCTTCCGGCCATCCCCATTTAATTAACTCCTCATCTGTAAACAGTAAACAGACCAAATCAATTAAGACCATTGTCTTATCCAAACAGAAAAGGCGTAAAGTGGAAAATATCATAACTGGATTTAACAATATTAAATGTTTACTTACTCTCATATTTGTCCTCTCCCATAAACAACGTCACTGGAGGATCCACAACTGTAGACAGTTAATTTACATCGTTATATTATAATACTACATTAACACTGCATTCATATTATAGCCCATATCATATCTCTATCGCCCAATTAATTCCATTTTAAATACATTTCAAATTAAAGGCAAGTGGTACTAAACAAATAGGTTAAATTGCTCTTACCCGTTGATGTGAAGTAAAAAACCATTTTAGCAAATAAATAAATAAATAACCTTCGTCTTTCACCAACGCACACAATCAACAGTTTCGCATCAGCAAGTGGAAGCAGTTGACAGAAGGTTCGAAAATGCACCTGATCCTGATCCTTATAACGTAAAATTTGTCTTCCAAACTTTAGGTTTCTACCTCAAACCAAGCACATTGAAATTCTCCAGTATGCTCACAATCTGAACCAACTTGTGATTTGAAATAGAAAGAAGTATGATTATTACAGTGAAAGTCACCACTAACAAGAGAAAGTTTTAATTCCAAACTTGCTTTCAGTTTCGCCAACTGTTTCAGAGAGTTGCATAGAAAATGCACAGGTTTTGGAGAAAAAAGCAAATCAAATTGACGAGAAGGTTGCCGGGTATAGACATGTCGTGCATGAACCAAAGCAGAAGCACACTTGCAAAGCAAGCCAGCTAATCCAATTCAATGCATATGTCAAGCCATAATTCCATTGCATCTAGCATATAACGCGTTCTGTCATTGTCTATGCATAACTCGCTTTCTCTTCTTGTTTGCATGTATTAGATGATTATGCGAGGCTGGACAAAGTCCAGCCAAAGCATAATCGAGATTATATGAATCTTCCGTAACCGGAAGACATCAGTATGAACTATATGGTAGTA
>JAQGAH010000566.1:0-32381 GCA_034696885.1 Lepidocyrtus paradoxus | reverse complement strand
CACAGTTGTCAAATTACGCAAGCCAATTTTTACAACCTTAAAAAATAAGTATAACGTTCCAAACAATTTGCACTGAGAATCTTGAATAATCCCATTTTCCACTCAGCTTAACTACGTAACATGTATAGCGCTTCATTATCATTTTTGCACTCGACTCGTCCCTCTAATTTGCAAAAAAATGGGTTTCATCTCGCTAAACACACTTTTAAATTTGTGAACGCAATTTCATGAATGAATGAGAAATGCTTATTAATTCTTCAGATTTGATCAACAGAACAGTCCCTTCAGTTTCTGAAAGAATTCTCATAATTACCCTTATCATGCAGATTTATCGACATCATCATCAGCATCCTTTTTTCATCAAAAGTAATTGCACTCGCATCCCTCCTCTTTTAAACGAAACGAAATGGAAATCGAGATCAGAGTCATTGAGAAGGTAAATAAAATACAATCAATTTAATTATCCCATTCCCATTAAGTACCCAAGCTCTGCTTAATGTCACCTTTCTTTTCAAAAAAAAGAAGGACAGTGAGTGGAACTGCGAGAATTATTCAAAAAAAAAATGTGTGCCATGCCATACAAATTACAATACAATCCCTCAGTGCCCTTTTAGTCCCTAGTCCCTATATCCATTTCGTGTTCGCTAGTCATTTAGCCCAAGTCATACATATAAGGTAAGAAAGAAAACAAAGACAGCTTTATTCCCTTTTTTCGAAAACTGCGTGACAAATTGGTTGCACTTCTTCAAAACAATTTCTACCGTCTCTTCCACCTACTTACCTAAATGTGTATGGCTACATTAGTCATTTGTGACAACTTAGCTGAGTATTCAGCCTGTGATAATTGCAAAATGCGTGTGAATGAATTTTGAAATGGATTGAAATGCACTCTTTGTTCTAGTCACAAATTGCAATGACTCTTTAAAGAAAGTTTTGAGGTTGATAGAAAAATAGCTACAAAGAAACTGCAACTTTTCATCTAACTTTGCCAAAATGGAAGCAAAATGCACTAAAAGTTTCCCTGTCTCGAGGAAACAGTGATGTTCTCATCCTATGTATCATATAATTAATTTGTTATTGCCGAATGAGATATGCTCACGTCTTAATTGCGCAATGAAATAGGGAGTTCTTGTTTTTTCTACTAAACTTTTCATGTTTTAGCTAGGCTTGCACAGTCCTAGTCATCAATTCATCATAATATTGTACGTGTGCTCTATAGTTTAAACCTAGAACAGTATTTTGTACTTGATCTAATGCCTTAATAGGCCTCAAAATTCGCAATTTTTAAGAGATACACACACAAATACATATAACTTTGTGGGCATACATGTGCAATAAATAATATAATTGTTTTAGCCCAGCTTTATCCACTTTCAGAGAGCACTTTACTCCGCCGTATAAAATACTTAGGATGAATTAGCTTTAGATACTTATACGCAATTTAGTTAGTTCGCCATATATTGTTTTTGCATTTTCGCACCTTTGCATTCATTCATCATACCTAGCTGATTGGCATATCTCATCTTGCATCACCTCATTTGGCTATGCTGCAACCTATGCAGCCCGTCTGGAGTGAAAAAGGAATTTTGGGCTGGTTATGATTACACCATACAGGGAAGTCAGTGGAAGGAATCGTGAAAAAAGGGGAACGCTGTATAATCTATTATGCGTGAATACTCATACGCAAGATGCAGATTCAAGATGCGAGCAAACAGGTCTGAAATGTCTGAAGAAAAAAGGTGCTTCATAGAAGCTTTCAGCTTGTGAAAAGTCAATATAGTCGTGTGGTTGCTGAAAGGATAATAATACTACAAGTCGCATGACATATTATGTCCTTTGAAGTAGATGTCATGTCGCGTAATTTCGCTTTTCGAAAAACTTGCGTAGTTCTATATTTCTCAAGTAATTGTAATGCAAGTATGTTAGTGCAGGAGGGAAATGCTTAATGTATGTGCATTCATTCGTGTCATCGTCCCTTTAAGATATGTGTCCTACAAAGGAAAATTTATAAAAAAATTGTTCAATTGTTGAATGAATATAGTTGGATTATATAAATTGCTTTACTGCCGTGATGTATAGCTAATAGCTATATTAGAGTCATAAAAAGTAATAGGTAAAGACACTACAAATTATTAGGATTACGTATTGTGCCGAAAGCGAGTTATTTTGAATTTTCTGATTACATAAAAAAGGGCAGTGGCACTGGCTGTACGATGAGGCAAATGCGGGATCCCCTCCTACTTCACTTTTGTATTTGCATTTTGTTGCCCCTGTTGCCAGACTTGATATTTTTCATGTAATGTGATGTCGTGATGGGCAAATTGCAAAATGCAAAAATAATGCCAAGCATATACTGATAGCGATAGCCAGCAGTACAGGTACAGATTCGCTCAAATAAGTTAATATGAGGATGGTAGAATCGTCATTGAAGAAAACAATCTAATCTACATAATATGCATTGCGAAGACCTATGAGAGGCCTTAGACATAATGTCAAAACCATTTTTAAGGTGAAATTTGGATTGAACTTTGATAACATATTCCAAGCTTACCGGCAACATGTACCTGCCTGATCCTATTAATGCAACAAATGATTATGGATCCAACAAAGGAAGATTTTAATGATAAGGACATATTGGACGTGACAATAATTCATACAAGAGAGATCGAGTGAAACCATTATCCTCACATTTAAAGTGTACACCTACTATACATACAACATCAAATTCCTTTTCCCATCCATTCCCTCTCCTTCACCAATCACAAAAACTAATTCTGTTTAAGTGCTTGCTTGTAACTCTCAAAAGCATTTTAAAATGTTTTGTTTTCAAGCAACGAGAAAAGAGAGACAAGCGCGTATAACGCAATATCCCCAAATCCCCATCCCCAGCCATATCACAACAAAATTTCTCATGAAAAACTACCCTTGAGCCAGAAATGAGAATGAAACAAAAAACTAAAATGTTATTGTAAGTTGCGTTTTATTGGCAAATACTTGCACTACTACCTATATTTTACAGACGACGGGCGAAACGCGAATCATTATTCGCGAAGGAACAGAGATAATGAAAGCGTCCATATATCACATATCAACATCCCCTGAACAAAGTATACCGAATTGCAATGCGGATGACGATGGATTTGGACGTACAATCGCCCACGACTATCATCATCATCATCGTCATCAGCACCAACCATCAAATAAGAATTTAACTGCAGCAGAAATTATGCCAAGCTGGGTTGACGCTAGCACGAACGACGTTTTCATAATCAAAGCAACGCCGAAAATCACAACAACAAATAGGAAAAATAGTTAGTTAGTAATCATAGTTATATGCTAGATGATGATGATGATGACGGCCAAGCCAATGATCGATAAGCCGTACAATTGCCAACAATAAACGTGCTATAACTATATCTTGAAATTACGTAGGAGAATTATCAATTCAATACCAAATTTTTCCTTCTGCATTATAATACTTAACTGCACTTACTCATCATACCTATAGGCATTATTGTAAGCAAATTAAGCAAAATCTAAATCCCATGTTGGTTACCGTTGATTGAGTGAAGGTGTTAATGACATTTCCATCGTAGAGGGATGGCTTGCGCAAAATTACATGGACTTTGTTGAAGGCAGACAAATATATTATGAAGCCCTTGCATGTTTGTCAAGCTTATTGACTCTCGTCAGCCTGATGTTGTTTGCTGATGTTCTTAAAGATGACCATGTAGGCAAAAGCCCTTCTATCTTGTTTTTTGATGGTGATGGTGAAGGAAAAATTTGGGAAGGTGGTGGACGTTGGACGCTGGTGGGAGACTTGATAAAAGTGCAGCTACATAACCTGGCTAATTTTATTGGTAAATATGAACAAATCCCTTTGCATAGGAGAAGGAGAAGAGTGCAAATTATTTTAATATGCTTACTTAACTTATCATTTTAGCTTTGAGTTGTCTTCTGATGGTTTTTATTAATATTTTTTGCACTGTGTTGTGTAGGTAGGTAGGTATATAGCCTTTTTTCAATACAATGATGATGCGTAAATGATATAATCATATTAGCACACAATAAAATTACTCAATTGGGAAAAAGACGAAAAGTGTGTAGGAAAGAGGAAGTCACGTTATAGGACACACTCATTTGTTGGAAGATGAAGGTGCTTGCGTACTCCCAAAATCCCAACTAAATCCCAGCACATCAACGTATTTAATTGCAAAGTGCAACAGCAGTAAAATATTCCATAATCAAAATGAACACTTTAATTTTAGCCATACGTATACTTTTTGGTTTTTAATTTTTAGTATTTACGTAAGTAGGTAATACGTAAAATCATATTTATTTTTAATGATCAATCATACATAGGTAGATAAAAAAATGAACATGAAACTGAAATTGAGGTCGATCGGTCAATATTTTGGGTGATATGAAAAAATGCATTTCTTTAGGTATTTCATTCATTGTAATTTTATGTAGTTTTCGTGTATCATTTTGAGAAAACCTCCTTCGCTTTCATTCCATTTTGGGAAAGAGGAAGTCAGACGAATCGTTATTCTGTGCCAAGGTAGCTGTACCAGAAGATGATCTCAGTCAAAGCAAAGGAGCAAACTGTGATCCACTTGGAAAGTGTGAGGGATGAGCTGGAAAGCAAAAAAAGGATTATTCAATCAAAATGAAGCTAATTTTTTAAGTTAGGATTGATTACGGATAAAATAACTAGTGAACTGAAACCCATGCTTTGCATCGAACTTAATGGATCCAAAAAAATCTCATACAATTTAAGTCAGTGTGCTAAATTCAGTTTGCAAACAGGCAAACTCATGCCTAAGTAGATATTTAGATTTTCCTTAATTTTTGAAGTAAACAATCAATAAGCTCGACGATTAACTACATGTAACGCTTACATTGAGAATCACCTTGCTCAAAAGAAAACTACAACGGGATGCGCAATGCGATAACCATATAACGAAGGGATTGACAATGACAAAAACATCATGCTCACCATCATGGATCACGAGTCATTGCAACAATCTTATCAATTCTGGTGGATAACTATTTTTTTACGATCCATCTACAAGAATAATGAGTTGGTCAAGAAGACACTTCGCATTACTATTTTCCATTTTTCTTACTCACATCCCTATCCATTCCATTTCAGTATTAATCCACTCCTCATTCCCAACCTCATCCTTGTCACTGTCAGTACATTATCCTATGCATATTTTATATAATCTCTTTATGATTGCGCTAAACGTTTAAAAATGTCCTTCCTCACATAGTAGCTCACACGAGAGCAAGACAATTAAGTAAAGAGGATTAATGGCAGATGCAACGAGCGTGTAAAACTCTGTCACAAAAGCATAAAAAACATAGACAATGCGAAAGGTGATATTAAACGTACGACGAGAAGTGCGTAAAATGTAACATGCATGCAGATTGCACAGCCTCCCTTTTAATTCGAAAAGGAAGTGAGTGAGAACAAAGGTTAGCTACAGAAGCCTTTTTTCTTTATTGTATTATTTTATGTCACATTTATTTTTATGAAATTCAAAATGGCAATGACAATGAATTCACAAGGGAGCGAGAAGCATACATTGAGAGAGTGCATGAGTGACCTTTTTTTCCTATTCCTTGTCATAAAATGCATGATTCAGCCCACGTTCTGCCTCCTTTTTTATACAAATTGGGTTTAAAATAAAATCTGAAATGAATGAAAGCATTTTTTTTTTGTTTTTGGGATCGTTTTTACCTTACTAAACCAGCAAAGAATCTTCTCATTGTTTTCTTCCTTTGTGAGCTCATCTTCCCATTGTTGGGTCCGCCTTTGGAGAAGGTTAATTATTCCATAAAAATTATGAAATTAATTTAAATCGTTATGATTCTTTCTCACCTTCGTGACTACATGTATGTCATTTATTATAGGGATTATGACGTTAGGGTTCTTGTCACCTTCAAAATTGGAAGGATCCCTCTCGTGATGACCCTCACCTTCCAAAATCTCAGTCCTTTGCCGGAATTTGCGTTCGCTTTTTAGCTGCTCCCCATCCACAGTTGGCTCCCGTTCCAAAGCTTCGTCATGATATGATTCGTAATAGGATACCTCATTGTTGTCAGCTTGTTTTGAGATGTCTTGTGCGGTGATAAATTTTTCCATGTCGTCTACGGTGGTATCATCACACTCGGAGGGACTGCGTTTGTGGCCTTTGAGTATTCTCTGAGTCATCAAAAAGGAACATGGCAATTGAAGGTTTCTGCTCCATATATATATCACTGTACTCCATATAAAGAAGAGCTTAACAAAGATAAAAGTTTAAAAAAGCAGTTTTAGAACCTTTTTTCTTGAAGTTTGCTTCAAAAGAGATTGCGGTTGCGAGCCTTCAAAAATGGGTGGGCGTCCTCCCAAACAGAAGCTGTTGTTTAGACAAAGAGATATCCCATGCACTGTAAAAAAAGTATAAAATGAGCAGTGCATTGTTCTTCAAAGAAAGAAATTGACCCATTTTTTTAAATCATCAAAATCATTGTATGTTTCAAATGCAAACTGAAACAATAGGACAAAAAATTAAATGAGTACATGTAACCGATGTGAATATTGCACAAAGGCAAATTCCCAAATGGATATCCACCGGGGTGAGAAATGGGACCTGGGTCAGGAGCGTCGCCACAGAGTATTCCACACCAGCAAGGAGGATCACGAGACCAGCCTTATTAAATCCAAATGATATATGATTTAGGCTGAATTTTAAAAAAAAATGGAAGCTTAATGATGCCCGATTTCTTGCGTAAATATCAGTTTAATCCTTCTAACAATTGTAAAGTTGGTGATGACACCGGTGGAAGCGTTCTTCAGGACAAAAAGCGACAGTACAGAAATGATGGTGAGAACCAGCGTGGGAATGAAGAAAGTGATTGCGTGACGTAACCATAATTTTGAGAAATGGAGACGAATAATCAATTTGGAGTAGCTGCCTCCTTCGTTATCCCATCCAAATGAGGAAAATTTCATACAGAAAATTATATGGATTAAAATCTTTTTGCCAATGTTTGCAAAAAATGTTAATCAGCAGCAGCAGCAAGACAATACTAATTCTCACGATTAGTGTGATAATGATATATGATACCTGTGTCAAGATAAGTTTGCTGGGAATGGCTTTCAACACTTTTCAACGCATATGATGACCTTCCGGCTAAAGAGGTTCTGTCGATTTTAGAATAGTCCACAGATTTAGAGCCATTTCTCCACAGGAACGTGATATCATCCGTTTTGTGGCCAACTATTTAAAAAAGTTGAAACATATGCTCCAAGCTATATACTTATTGACAAGGTTTACATAAGGATTTCATGAATTCTTACAGCTTTCCATCTCAATGTCACATTCGAAATCATGAAATGGGTAGTTTTTATGTCTCATGGGACAGGAAACTGTTACAGTTAGTCTGGAAGGGTTTCAAAAAATATTTTACAAATTTGATTGCAAATCGGTTGCACATAAGTACAATAGTTATACTCATTAGCCATGCCTGGAGGTCTTCAAAATACTTCCCGTGTGACCAAGGCGGATGATCTGATGAGCCAAATTGGTTCCACCGGTGCAAACATGAGCTTTAACCTCATTCACGATGAACGTGTCCTGAGTTAGATAATTTGCAGTTACTTTTTTTCATAAGGTCGAACTGACAATTAAATTGAAATATTTTTTTAAAGAATTGAATTGGATTCGCGTGACTTACTGGATTCCATAGCCTTGACATAAAGTCGGGATTGTCGATCTTGATTTTTTTTTAAAGTAGGTTAAAATATTATACAAGCTTTTCTCATTTAATACTTTAATTCATATACAATTTAAATTTTATGTAATAATAGGGTACCAAAATATCTTTAAGCCCTCCACCTCCATTGTGAAGGATTATGGGTGAGAAAGAGATGCGAGGATCTTCCCATATTTGCATAAATAGAAAGTTTAGAGTGATGGTCTAATTAAAATGAAATAATTGTACTTAATGATTCATAGCATGATCCATAATCTTACAATTCATGCAAAAATATAAATGCACATTGCTCATTTTTCTCCTCACCGAATCCGCCTCATTAATTTCGATAATGTTCCTGATAAACGCAAATGCATGGATTTCAAGGACTCGTTCTAGCATAATAAAATTCCATCCAATATCATTTGGGGTTTAACTTAAAATCAAGTCATTTATAACTGCTTCACCTTTTCATATGCTTTTACCTCCATATCCAGGCCGAATTCGATTGTCCGAGTGTAAATCCAAGTCATCCAAGATATCCGATAAAGAGTAGCTGCTCAGAGCTGATGGAGATGGTCTACAGAAAAACGTAACCTTTCAAATCAAACTATTTGCCCATTTTACTACCTTCAACTTGAAGCCTAAGATGTTATGTTTGAGATGTCCACTATCGGATAAACTTGACTTTTCCCTTACCTCCTTGCTGCTGCTACGCCATGAACTCCAATCGGTCTATAAATGCACGCTATAATTAAACAATAACAGCCAACTAATATGAAGCTGATCCCTGGAGTGGAAGCCATTGTAAAGTAATTTAGCACCTACACACTAGCCACGTCTTGTCGCTACAATCCAAACGAGCAACGAACTCATGCCTAAAGTAATCCTGATAAATGGATTATGTATTTTTATTTTCATGCGTTACAAAAGGACAATAGTTTTTTACTCATGAGGCAAGCTAAAGCTATGAACTATGAAGACTTGTGTACCCATTAAACTATGATATCATCTTCATGGATCAAGGTAGCAATCGACATTTGTTTAGTTTTGTTGTTGTTGGTTAGTCAAATGTGTGGTTCAAAAGTTGGTTGGTATGAACAAAGCTTACAACTTACAACTCGAAGTTATACTTACGATGCTGAATTCTGGAACAACAACAAAATTTAGCAACGCAAAAGATCTAAACAAGCTTTCTTATAAATATATCAATCCTGACGGGTCCAGAGAGTGAGGGAAAACCTTCCTGGTTTACATTAAATTATGGCGAGTGGACATGCTTGGTTGACAGACAGTGATTATTGGCTTAATTAAAACCAATTAAGCTCGTTAGCTACATATTCCAGATATTCGTTCCTTTACGCAGAAACAGATCCGTCGTCGAGTAAAATGAAAACAGATGCAATGATATGATGCTGAATTGAAACAAATGGAATGCAAAAGGTCACCAGCAGGAGAATTGCAAAAATAAAAGTATTCTTAAAGCTATAATTCCACACAGACATTGCACCAACTCGTTTGGAAATTAATCGTAGAATTTTATTATTCTATATTATTTAACAATGCCTAATTTCACAATCAAAATAAGTAGATTGTAATAAAGTTCATCTGAACGACTATAACTTGAGCGCTGATCCGCTCAACTAATACTACAACGAAGAAACGTATATACTTTGTACATAGGTTTATAAGTGATGATATAGGTATAGGAAGCTTCTTAAAGATTTTATTTTTTTGTTCAGAGCGACCAATCGCAATCATATACATATATAGAATTGTCAGTGTCAATTCGTTAAAAACATTAAACTGTCAAACCAACTTTTTATTATCTCTAGATATTATTTTCGTACCCAATCTTTAGTTAATTGTAACACAAAATCCATCAACATTTACAAATAACGTGAAATCAAAAAATAGCTTTTATAAATATTTAAAATCTATTTTCTGAAAAGGACATACCTGCAATTTTCAGGTGAAGAATCCAAGCGAATATGATTCAGTTGCTCAATTTTTTTGGATGAGAGGATCATCGGATCAATATAGCATAGATATATTTTTATAAGGGTATTCGTAGTCACTTGTAAAAAAGTTTTTCACAGGCTGAAAGCTAACTGACAGTGAGCTGAACTGTAATTAACTGAACACTATATAGCATCTAGGATACTGGTACACTATTTTCGGGGGAGTGTGAACCAACACGACAATAGACATAAACAGAGTATCTAATAAGTACATATATTTGTGTATTGTGCAATATCTCTTGCTCTAAAACCTGTGATTTATAACTGGCCAATAAATTCATTTCTCTAAACAGTATTCAATTTTTGTACAGTGCTGTCATTAAATTATCACACACACTAACGATAAATAAACGGAAACGGTCTTATTCACAACTTTTTTTCATTCCAAGCTATATCTTTCATTTTTACCGTGTGCGACCGCACAACGCACTGAACACATTCATCACCAATAAACTATAGCTATTAATGTAACACATACGCAGTCCACAAGGGAATAAAATTAACTATAAAACATTGACGATTACACAGTAATATTTACAGGGAACAATAAAGAACTTGATACTGTACATGGATCGAAAGAGGAACTTGAATTTAGACAAAACAGAACAGCGGTTTCTTACAATGTAATGTAAAATGCTACAAAGAGTTACGTTTAATCATTCATGGTTAGTTTCAAAATAGCCTACAATATATCATGCAGATTATTCCATATTTACTATAATAAATATTTTTTTTAAGTATGTATTTAGACATTGTACCTCGGATTGGGGTTGATTAAGATCAACCCCATTTTCGACAGGTGAGTGAAAGATGCCAAGTTACGACGATAATGTATAAAGGTGCCGATGATAGGATGAGAAATCCATTTTTCTACGGAAAGTCATTGTTGTCTGGATGGTGTGAAGTTGTATTAGTTCTTGATAATCTGAAAATGAAGAGGGGTTTCATTGTGAGAAGATAAGGACAGCTACTTGAAGACTAACCTGGATGGCCATGATGCGTATGGATTGATATTGTTATGAGGAGCCAAGACTTTACTTCCGAACCTTCCTTCCCCGGATTTTAGCTTGAATATCTGGACATGGTCTGAAATATACATTTGCAAACATTTTAGGATACATACATGTTCCACCTTCATGTTAACTCTTAATACTAAACGACTATAATGTTTCATTGAAAAAATGCAAAAATATTATTGAATGAACAGTTCTATTCTTTAGTGATCCAGTATTCCAGTAAATGTATATGGCATGAATAGATTTCCTCATGCTAAGGCTAATAGGTCAAGTGTAAAAAGTCATGTCAAAAATCAATCTTCAGTGTCAAGAAGAATTATGCAAAAAATGTACATTTTACATATTATTGTCGAGAGTGCACCTAAAGGCTAAAGAATGTAAGCATGCATAAAAAAAGTATTAGACAGACAAAAAAGTCGTCAAATATCGATTATGAATCATATAGTTTGCTATCGATATTACTTTTGTATGCGAATAATTACAGCAAATTAAAAAAAGAAAGAAACTTGTAAGCAGTGGTAAACTCAGTTCGGTATTTAGTCCTCTATCAAATGGCTTTCGTTAGTGATTATATAGTTTTGTTCAACTCAGTTTAAATTAGTAGTCTTTTTTTATATTTTTTGTATTATTCGAAATGTTTTGGAGAAGATAACGACTTTGGTCAAGAAAAGACTGGATGATGAGGATGGTGTTGTCAGTTATGATAGATTCTAACCTTGTACTTATTCGGAAAACGTCCTGTTTCATCATCGCATCTCAAACAAACTCATATCCCCTTCAACAATGGAAAAGGAAAGTTTGTGTGCGTGAGGGGCAGCCAAGCCAATCAACCGTTGTAGGTCAATATTTTCAAAATATAATTGTGTCGCTAACTTTTCACTCATCTTTAAATTATTTCGAATGAACGTACCTCTCCCCAACATACTTTTACACGGCATTAGGAATCAAACGGGATATTTTATTGTATGGTCATCAGTATCAAGAAATGAGGAGTAGAGATACACTTGAAAGCCAACCTACCTGGGATCTGGTTTCGATTACCAGAAAAACATGAATCACAATGATGATGGGTTTACTGCTGCCTATGCAGAAACTGCGTCCTCCTGGGCAACGTCCATGTGACGGTGGGTAGAGGGGGAGGCTCCATTTTGCATTTCAGCTTGTACGGGTTCCCAAGGTCCTTCATCATTGGGCTGTCTATCAACACGCTTGTCGGAGAATGACGGAGAATCTTCTTGTGAAGACATGGAGTGTATTCGCCCTTTTCCTTCCCTCTTGTCCCGATGTTCATCTGGAGGAACATTTTGTTTTGTTCAAGGTTAAGTGAATTTAAGTTAGTTTTATATGATCCTATGATATGAAGCAGTCATACCTTTATCTCTACGTTTATGATCTTTGTTTCTTCTTTCTTTGCTTCTGCTCCTGCTGGATCGCTTTCTTTTATGTTTGTCCTTGTCCCTACTCCGGCTTCTTGATCTCGAACGTTTGCTTCTCCTCTTTTCATCGGAATGCTTAGAAGACTTGCGATCTCTGTATAAATTGATACGATGGAATGAGTGACGAATGTTTTTTTGTACAAAAAAGTATTCTTATTTAAAATCAACGTACTTGGAAGAATCCAGCCTGCGATCAGTTTCCCTATCTTTATGGTCACTGCGTTTGCGATCCTTATCCCTTTCTGAACTTCTCTTAAGTTCTCGAGAATTGCGTCGGGATCTAGATCCACTTCTACGACGACTACTTGTGGCTCTGTCCAAGTCCCTTTTACTTCTGTCTCTTTCCACTCGATCTAGTCGATCTTTGTCTCGCTCAGTTTCACGACCCCTTTCAGTACGCCTCTTTTCTCTTTCACGCTCCATTTTTTCACTAATGGAATATAGAAAGTTGAAATGCTTAAAGAGTGAATAATATGGAAAACTTCAAGTTAGATATATCAATTCAGCCACATAAAGCCACTAAATACTTACCGTTCTTCTTTATCTCGAATCTCTTTCCCTTTCTTGATATCTTCCATAGTTTTCCTCAGCATTGCAAACCCTACGTGTTGCTTACCCATTATATGATCATCCAAACGATGTTGCGCCTCGCCAATTATGAGGTAGGAGCCGCAAACTTCACAAACTTGCATAGCTTTGTCCGGATTCCAAGGATGGCTAACTTCATTCGACCTAGATTTGTTGTAAATACACATAAAACAAAAGTTATGAATGTGCGAATGAAACAATAGTATTTCGATTTCCGACCTCTGTACTAAAACTTCAAAATAATATCTAATACTAACTTCAACTGTTCTCGCTCCTCCTTAAGTTGATCACACAGCTTCATTAAACCTTGAGCCTTTTCCACATCCCCTTCGCAGCCTGCAGCTTCCGCCTCCGAAAGAAGCGCATTTATTCGCTCCGTGAGGAGGGCAATCTTTTCAGCATTTTTAGAGCCAGGTCCAGCATAAGTTCCCTACACCAGCAAACCAAAAAAAATAATTAGGAAACCATAACCCAAGTCTAAACCATTTACAGTGCAATCTTGTAATTGCAATTGCAGTAGTGATTAAGTATTCTTACCCCATCGGGCCCATTTGCGAGGGCAATCCTCATTTTTCCTCTCTTAATTTTAGCTTCAATGTCCGAAATCATCTTTTCCGCAAATCGAATAAATTCCGCTTCATAGACCGATTTTCGGTGAGCATTAGCTTCTTCCTGATACTTTTTCCGAAGCTGTTCATCATGGATCTTCGCGCAAGGTCCAAGGTCAGCTTTAGTGTTCACAAAGAGCTCATTTGGACAGAAACAGACGAGGTAGTGAGTACAAATCTGAAAATTAATAACATTTAATCAATTATTACTCTCCAAACAATCGCGATTAGCATCAAGCATAGCACCAAAGGTGAAATGACCATTATCAGCTGACTGATAACTTTCACTTTGTTTTATTTTACAACTCACATCATTATCATCCCATTTAGGCGTCCTAGGCTTATCCGTTGGAAGAGCATCCCTATCCCTCCCCATCAACTCATCCAGGATATTGGACATAAAGTTCTTGGCCATCTTAACACTTAATTGTAATTATATCAATATCTAACCACTGACTACAAGTTAAGTTTAACCTCTTCATAAACTCTCCCCCACACCAAATGACCACTCACAAGTTTCCTCAGTAAACAGTTCGCGAAAAGCCCATTTTCTTAAAACCTCATCCAACAATTAAAATTAGCTCAGCACACCACACCACTAACCAAACCACAACAATTAAACCTCTACCATTATTAGTATCTTTCTTGTTTACATTTTTTAGCCCAGTTGACTCTCTCCCTTCATTATTGATAAAAACATTCAAATCCCTCGCTTCCCGCCTCCTCTCCCAATCTCTCCTTCACCCTCTCCACTGATAGGTGGCAGACTAGCCGTCATCCCACTTATCAAATGACACCTCGGAGAACAAAGCCCGACGCTTTGTCATTCCCCAACCATACAACTCCTTCGTCTCAACTCGCCCCACCACCTGTTAATTTCCCTTCCCGCTCACTCCTCATCATTACTCCATCATCTGATCATTACATGAACTCCATGCCATGCCACACCAAGGAGCAGCATCAAGCATGCTGTCGATGCGATGGCGATGCCGACCTTTTTCAGATATCCCATTGCATGCGTGTGGTCTCTCTGTCCGTCTATAGCCATTCCACATAATATATCCTTTCTTATGCACATTTATATAGCTTCTATAGCTCCTTTTGTTTTCCATAAGAAAAAATGTGGAGACGAAATCCGGCGGTCTTCTCATCCACTCCGGACACTGACTCATTTTTATCCATACTTTTTTGCTACGTGCATTAACCATACCTTTTTCTGTCCTTTTCCCAGTATCCATATCCATTCGAGTATTTTTTTTTGCACAGAAAACCAAGGTATTTATAGAAGAAGTGTATTTTTTCGCAAAAAACATCCCATTCCTCGTCCATGTTGAGAAAGTATAGTAGGATTTTCTTGCCAATTTTTTTTATTGTTTCCAGCTTTGATATACGTATTTTGAAGGTCCTTTCCAGACGAAAAAAAGTAGTATGTGTAGTGCATCGTCAATAGTGCAGTGATCTGAGAGATCTGATCATCATCACCGCGATCGCCCACTTTTTTTATAATTTTTTTTATGTAGATACACGAATTTGCAGAGTAAGTCATAGTCATATCCATAATATCCAATTTTGTCTAGTTTGGGTGGAAGTAGATAGTTCAATCTACATTTTTTATTTGATGTGAGAGGACGTACGTGTGATATAGAAGGCAATTATAGTGTCCATAGGAAAGGGAGATAGAGAAGTGGTGTGGAATTTATTCTTTTGTGGAGGGGAGAAAGGTGGACGAAATTTGGTTGTAAAAAGACTGAATTCCTGAGGACACGGGATAAAGAAGTTTTTCTTTCACTGGTGGGGGAACAGTTGGAGGAAGGAGTCAAGAAGGTAAGTTTGATTTGGAGTTGGGGAGAGATAAGGATAAAAGGAAAGTTGTTTAATCAAGAGCAATGGCATAAGGCATGTAGGTATACGTATACCAGTGGGACTGGGCAGAGTTGTATGGGACATGGGACATGAGCTGTAGTTAAGATAAAAATGAGACATGTGGGGGCCGTCATTATCATGTCATGTGATATAGAAGGCAGCTATTTGAAGAAGACGACATAATTAGGCATCAAGACAGTGGCAGTGATCAAGTAGGGTTCAAGGTTAATTAGTAGGAGGGTGGATGAGGAGATTGAGATTTGTATGTGTGGTTGATGGTATGCGTAGGGATGATATGGGGAGTGAAGTCATCAGTCACCATTTATATTGAAGATTAAGAGGAAGAGGGAGTGCTTTTTTTGTGGGGTCATTTATGGATACACGGTTTTTAACGGCGTGACAATTTTAAGGTTTTTTAAAACTCCATCTGCCATCCACCCTCAATTCCATTTACAACCTACGCTTTGGGTTGCTTCAAAGTTATAGGTATTTACATTTCTCAGAGTATCCATGTGTCAGTTGCCAAATGCTTTTAAGGTCAAGGTTAACTTGTTGTGCTTGGGTGTTTAGGAAGCGAACATGCATTTTAAAGGCTTTGGTGTGATTCTGTGCGCTCTAATATTGAATTTGGACTTTTTTCTCAATCTTCCAGTGACGAGGACAGCGTCGTTTTAGACCGGAAGAAAGTCAAAAGTAGAGGACGACCACCAAAATGGGGAGCGAAGAGGAGTTTGCGAATATTGTCAGCAAGTTTACCTCCATCGACAATGAAGTTAGGTCGCAAGCTGAGGTAAATTTAAAAAAAAAAGGATGTCATGTTTAAAAGTTAAAAAGAGTTGACGGGAATGGGACTAATGACTGTGCTTGCTCATATTTTCAGGCAAAGTATGACGAAATATCTGGGGATAAGAAGGTCTTCTTCTTGCTGGCGATCGTACGAAATGCAACAATTCCAGAAGATCTGCGTTCACTATGCGCTGTACTGTTGAGGAGGCTGTTAACTGCTCACTTTATGCATGTTTGGAGTATGGTGAGTTGAAGAAAAGTTAAAAGACCTTTTATTTAGCATTAAATCAGTTTTTTTTTATGAAATATTAATAAATCTGTTTCATTTAGCTCAATCCGGAAGCCCAAGTCCAAGTGAAATCAGAGATGGTTGCACTCATCAGCCGTGAGAATGAAAGTGTGCCGATGAGAAAAAAGTTGACCGAAATGGTTGCCGAGTTGGCTCGAAATCTAATTGACGACGATGGAAATAACACATGGCCTGACTTTCTCAACTTTCTGTTCCAGCTTGCCAACAGCGCCGTCGTTGTTCTTCGTGAGAATGCCCTTCTCGTGTTCTCTTTGGTCCCTGGCATTTTTGGAAATCAGCAAGCCAACTACTTGGACGTTATCAAACAGATGCTTGCTCATTCCTTCGCTTGTGAAACATACTCTGTCCGGTTTCATGCTGCAAAGGCGTTTGCATGTTTTATTACTGACCATGAAAAGGAGGAAAGTGTCTTGAAGCACTTTTCCGAGCTGATGCCTCACTACATAAAGGCCATGGAAGATTCCGTACGAGAAGAAGAGGATGATTCTTTACTCAAAATGGCAATTGAAATAGTTGGGCTTAGCCCAAAGTCTATGCGACCCCACTTGGAAAAATTCCTTCAACTTTGCCTGGGAATCGCCAAGGTGGAAACTGTGGATGAAGAGTGGCGTCATTTAGCATTGGAATGTGCAATTTCCGCTGCTGAGGCTACACCCGGTGCCGTCAAAAAAGTTGGGGGTGAACTAATTCCGCATTACGTTCAATTGGTAAGAGACAATTTTCAAATATTTGTCCTTTAAATGTGTATTATTGAATTTGTGATTAATGTCTAACTTCATCATCATGTCATTATGATAACTATTGATAACATGAATTGTTTGTTTACAGATGCTGCAAATGATGACCTCATTAGAAGAAGAGGAAGATTGGGAAAAGGAGGACGAGCCTGTCGAAGAAGATTCTGACGCAAGTGCCGCTATGGCTGAATCTAGCTTGGATAGGCTAGCATGTGCCCTTGGAGGAAAAATGATGCTCCCCATTGTCATGAACCAAGTGCATGCCATGCTCCAGAGCCCGGAATGGGAAATGCGATTTGCCGGACTTATGGCTGTTTCAGCAGTTGGAGAAGGATGCTCAAAGCAAATGGAACCAATTCTTGCACAGATCATAGATCCAGTGTTGGGATTCTTGGTGGATCCTCATCCAAGAGTGCGCTACGCAGCTTGTAATGCAATTGGTCAAATGGCGACAGACTTTGCTCCAGCGTACGAAAAGAAATTCCACAGCAAGATTTTACCTGCTTTAATCAAACTTTTGGAAGATAATTCCTGTCCACGAGTACAGGCTCATGCAGGGGCTGCTCTGGTAAACTTTTGTGAGGAATGTCCACGTGACATATTAAAGAATTACGCGGATGCCTTGTTGGGAACTTTGCAGAGCTGTTTTACAATAAAATTGAAGGAGTTGGTGGAACAAAACAAGAAACTTGTCCTGGAGCAACTAGTAACGACAGTGGCATCAGTAGCCAATACACTCGAGAGTGATTTTGTCCAATACTACGATAGGTTCATGCCCTGTATGATTTACATAATGCAAAACGCCAATGCTCCCGAGCTCCGTCTTCTCAGGGGGAAGACAATCGAGTGTGCATCGTTAATTGGGTTGGCAGTTGGAGGAGATAAGTTTATAGAGGATGCTGCTGGAATCATGGATCTTCTTCTTAGAACTCAAGTTGACAATGGAGGAGTTGATATTGCTGATGACGACCCACAGCTTTCTTACATGATTACTGCTTGGGCGAGAATTTGTCAGATTCTTGGGGAACGCTTTGCTCCCTATTTGCCGATGGTCATGACACCTGTACTTAGGACAGCTTCGATCAAACCTGAGTTGGCTATGCTGGATTCTGATGAAGCAAAGGTATGATACTGTATATTTGCGACTTGTTAAAAAGAAATAAGCTTCCATATGATTTAGTTTTGTTGGGTGTTTTCGTTTTCCTGTAAAAGTTTTCCTGCAAGTCAATAGTCATTAAACTTTATTATTTTTTTATTGGCAGGATATGGAGGGAGCGGAAGACTGGGAGTTGATTACTTTAGGTGATTCCCAGAATATTGGGCTGCACACGGCTAAGCTAGAGGACAAGGCGATGGCATGCCAAATGCTCGTCTGTTATGCTCGAGTCATGAAAAATCATTTTCGGCAGTATGTTGATGAGGTGAGACCATGAACACCTGTGCACATGTTTTGTTTGTTTTTATACCGATATCGATTATTAAATTATCGGTCTATCATAGCAATACTTTTTAAAACTAATTCCCACGTTCCCATAAAAATATATGTATTTATGTTTCTATTCGTGTCACTAAAAAGGTCGTAAAGCTTGTACTTCCTTTGCTGAAATTCTACTTTCACGATGGCGTGCGTTCCTCATCCGCTGAGATCATCCCCCATCTCCTTCGTTGTGTTGAGGACAATCCACAAGATAAAATTGTCCTATGGGGCATGTTGAAAAACGATCTTTTGATTGCCACCGAAGCTGAGCCAGAATCGGAAGTCAAATGCGATCAACTTTATGCAATCGCTTCTTGTATTGAGCTGATCCCACCTGAAGCTCTGGATCCCGAGACCATCACAAAGATTACAAGCGTTGTGGAAAAGGTGTTTCTCGAACATTTTGAACGATCTGCAGAGCGGGCTGAGCAGCGGAAGGATGAAGATTATGATGAAGTTATTGAGCAACAATTGTGGGATGAGATGGAGGATGATAACTACGTATTGACTAAAGCCGCTGATGTGCTCCACTCGATGCTAAAGGTTCATCGGACCAATTATTTACGTTTTATGGAACCCCAGGTTCTTGGACTTGTGAATAAATTAATCGCACCGGAAAGATACTGGCAAGAAAGACAATGGGGTTTATGCATATGGGATGATGTAATGGAGTATACAGGACCGAGTAGCATTAACTATCAGGCCCAGTTTATCCCACAGTTGTTGAATTATTTGGGGGATGCTAGTCCGGAAGTGAGACAAGCGGCTGGGTATGGTTGCGGAGTAATGGCCCAATATGGACAGGAAGCATATGCACGTAAGAACTAGATACCAATTGAATTGAATCTCATTATATTTGGTTTCAATTCTTGTTTCTACCAAATATCGTAACATCCAAATAATTTTAATTAATAGCGGCCTGTAAGGAAGCACTCCCTCGCCTGGTACAAATAGTATCAAATCCTGAAGCTAGAGGAGAGACCAACATTACCGCTACTGAGAATGCGATTTCTGCAGTAGCAAAAATAATTAAATATTGTCCTGCTGCCCTCAACGTGGAGGAAGTCATACCTCTCTGGTGAGTATACCAAACCAAGTATATTTTTCTGACTGTGAAACGGAGACATTATTGATTCGTTTAGTAACCACCTCATGTTCTCCCAGAATTAACAAGTTGGTTGTATATTTTTTTTTCATCAGGCTATCCTGGCTCCCAATATGGGAAGACAAAGATGAAATGGACTCTGTTTATGGACTATTGTGTGACCTTGTTGAAAGTGATAACCCGCTCGTCCTCGGCCCTCAAGGTTCCAACCTACCTAGGATCATACACATAATTGCAGAAACCTTTGTTCGGAAATCTTTAAATGATGACTCGTTGTGCCGACCCCGATTAATCAATATAGTTCGAATGGTAATGAACAACGCGAATTTATCCCAGCATTGCACCGCTGTCCTTAGTCCTGAACTTTTGGCTGGGCTTCAAGCTGCACTTCAATCAGCTTAGAGTCTATTTAACTGTGAAAATTGAGTAAATTGAACTGGGATATAATTGTGAAGAAAGAAGGTGACCTTTAAAAATGTATCTATTAATAATCGTCTGTTCTGCCTGGGCAAAATATAAAACGCAAAAATTATACTGAATAACAATAACTATTAAAGCTGACACTGTTCTTCTGATCGAACGTATAATGTTTAATGTGTAGTTATCCCGCTACATCTATTTTATTATGAGAAGGAGGTCTGAAGTGAAAAGCTAGCTAGATTAAGTTATTTCAAACAAAACAACAAAAAAAAAAACGTTTTAAAAATTGTGTAATGAAAGTTCGCTTTTAAAGTAGGTTTTTTACACCAAGTCGACTGGTATTAATGATTATTAAGTTTGAAATGGTTTATATTGAACCATGGAAGGTTTGTACTATACTCTGAGATGTTGAATTATTGTCATATTTGATTGTGTTGCATGGAAAGCTGATTCTTTCAATTGGGTTAACTTTTTTTTAAGCGTAATGTCTTTATATTTGAAACTGAGTGAAACTGAACGTTTTTCCTTAGTCTATAAATTGTATGATAATTAAAGTTAAGCGCTAAATTGGTATTTTTCAAAAGTTGATTCCTCGAGGGAAGGTTTTTTCTTATATATTCGCCATGAGCCTTTGAAATTGTTAAAGCTATGTTGTTAAAAACAACTGAAATGAACATATGTGTAGTTTAGTTAGGGGAGTTTTATCGAATTTCTTACTTTACGTAAGTGATAGCAGCACGATTTCTATTATACGTATAATCTAAGAGGTACTTCTAAATTCTTGTTATTAATTTAAAATTTAAACTTAAAATAAAATACTTTGTCGTTTAAAATCTGAAGGTGGAGTCATACAAAAGTCTTTATTTTGTACTACAAGTAAACTTTTCAATTTTGAACAATTTCGCAAAGAATATTATTTATGAATGAATGAAATATATTGCCGATTGAATTTGTCTGATCTGATAAGTTTAGCATTCCAAATCAAAACTAATCCCGAACTTATGGCCACCTTCGTTCAACTTGTTTCCGTCAATGTTGAAGGAACAGGTAATCGTAGAACTCTCACGAATCTTGGTCTCAAATCCCAGGCCAATTTGTTTGTCTGAATCAACCTACAACAAACGAAAAGAAACTCTGAATTGGCTCTAGCAAGCTGGGAGTAACTTGAATTTAGATTTAGGATTATTCCATACATACCTTTGCCTTGAATGCAGTACAGCAATCCATTACGTACTTAATGGCAGCCCCAAAGGAAGCCAAACCCTCTGGCTGGGATTTGTAAGAACCGGAGATTCCAAGCTCAAGGCACTTATTAGGTCTGTAGATCAATCCACTCCAAAGTATATCCGCATTTTCCAACGAAGTATGGAAGCTGATGGGTCCTTTGACGTAGGCTATCGAGCCGTTGCTCTTTTTGAGAGTTTTTTCGTTCGGGTCCACCTCAAACTGGTAGCCAATTGCAAAGTTCTTATATCCACTGACAATTGATCCTCCTGTTGCCAAGTTGCCACTATCTTCTCCTTCAAAAAGTCCGTCGACGGTGAGGGAAGGATGCTTGTAGATGGACTTGAACTTACCGGTGATGGCAGACGTGTCGATGGTGTATTGACCCTCCAGTCCAAGTGTGAGACCGCATGCTAGCTTATCAGTCATCAAGAGCTCTTGCTTGAGGAGGTTGGCAGTGGTCCATTTTGTGATGCTGGTATAGCCTTTGAGTACTGGACAGGTCAATTCTGCCTGGAAATCCCCGGATGCCTCTTGTTTCTCCATGTTGTGGGAGCCTGCAATCGTGGCCTTGATATTTTTGGACGGAACGTCTTTAATGTTGAGCTTGTAACTTCCGGTTTGGAAGCCCTTTGTGAAGAAGTCCCTGGTGGACTTTCCAAAGTCTTGGTATGTGGGATACATGTTAATTTTGGAATGGGTGAAGTGTAGAAGTGGGTTTCAAACTAAGGATTTTGAGGGGGTGAAGTGAGATTTCTTGGAACACTAGATTAGGCAAATGAATGAGTTGACCGGATTGATTGAATGAGAAAATATCAAATTTTTTTGCGACTTTCTTTTGCGGCATGAGTAGTTTTTTAAAATCAATTTTAACAAAATGAAGAATTGACTCCAAATGTAATCTTGGTAACCAACCGATTATCCAGGTGCATGAACATAAAAAATTAACCTTTCTCCCGTCTGCATAAGAGAATCGAAATTGTAAGATTGGATAAGAAAGTATCTGACCTAAACAGGGAATATTTCGTATTATTCCATTTTCATCAAAATCCAGATTAGTTTCGAAATAACGTTCAGGTATCCAGTCTCATAATGAAATTGCAGCATTATAGTTTACAATATAATGCTCTATTTAAAATTAGCTAATGGATGAGGTCTACATTTTAGTTAGGATTACTGTTACAAATGGCGTTATTTTCTGACCCCAACAACTGTCTCAAAACCTAATGATATACCCCCATAAAATATACTTTTTTAACCTTCTCCGCGTGGCACTTAAGATTGGAATATTTTTGGTTGCAGCAAAGAAGAATGGTATCTGAACCTGATAAATAGGTCAAAGTCGCAGACAATTACGGCCAAGCCATTTTATGAACATGTGACAATAGCGTGTCTGACAGCGAGAGAAGTAACACCTTGCACTCTAACATAATTAAGTTTACTTGCATATTTTATTTTTTTTGCGCCAAAGCAATAAATAAAAATTAATGAGGATGTTGTCGTTATCTTAAAACGTTAAGTATCTGTATTTCAGACATTTCAGTCCATTGTTTATTGCACGATAGATACTAAACAACTAATTATAGTTTAGTTGGACTGAGAAATCAATAGTTTATGGAGTCTTTTAGAATCATAAATAGGATATATAATTAGGCGTACTAACTAATGAACCATGTGCTTAGCATTGCATATAGTGGGAAATTGCAAGTCGCAACTAATCTACCTAAGTATCATCATATTCCTCCAGTAGTGTAATGACATGTTTGTAGACTAGAGAGCTGACATCAGAAGCATAGCAAAAATCCAAATGGGTGAAGTGCTCATAAGGAATGGAATGGAAGTCGACGAGGTTGGGAAGCTTCTTTGCTAACGTTTTAGCATCCTAAAAAATGAATCAATCATTCATGTTTTAAACGAGTTTTTATTTAAAATGCAAAAATAATCAAATTCCCTTATTTCTGTACCTCTCTGTGAGCAAGAAGATCATTAGGGCCAACCAATAGCGCAATTGGTGCTCTGACATTAGTTAAATTATAATCTGGAGGGTGTTCCCTCCCATACAGCAGCTTGTTCTGATCAGTCCCGTAGTCAAATTCGCAAAACCGATCCGTCCCCATGAGTTGGAGCTCATGAATGAAGGCCTTCATTGGACTGGAGCTAGGGCTGACTTTGGTTATCGTGTGGAGCTGCTCCTTCGTAATCTTCCCTTGGTCATGACCGAACCCAATTTGAACAAAGCTTATGCATACACCAATTAGGTCTATTTTGGGATGGCAAATTATTGGGAGGATCCTGTGGAGCAGATTGGCCAGAAATTGGGGGAGAACTGGCATTTCACCGGCAAACCTTTGAAATATCTTTTAAAAACAGCTTAATTAACAGATTTAAAAAAATCTTTCCATTACTTGAGAATACTTTGTCCCATAATTAATTATTTACTGTACCTGGATGCCCCACACAAATGGAGCCACTAACTTTACCCAAGCATTGAAAAAATGTTTTTGGAAGGTGCTTGGTCCCATTGCAATACCAATCCCGACCTTTTCACTATACTCTGGTCGTTTCGATAGACCAGCGAAGAAGGCCGTGGTCCCCATTGAGAAACCAATGTAATGAGCTTTCCTCTTTCCGGAAATTCTCGTCACATAATCCAGCATTGCCGGCACATCATACATTCCCATCTCATGAAAACTAAAGTTCCAAAACGTACTGCTATGCACTCCAAGTATGGAGTGTCTCGTGGAATACTCATTCCCCCTCTGATTCCCTAGCCACACATCGTACCCATGATTGCTTAGATAAAATCCGAGAGACTCTGTGTCAGGCGAGTTCAAGAGCCAATCTGCAGAACTTTGGAAGTTTCCATGTTGAACTATGACGGGAAACTTTGTAGAGTTGGAACTGGCTGAACTATTATTCTTCCCATGCGGAATTCGGTGCATTTCCAGAATTGCACCGTCTTCTGTTAGAACATGATGGGTTTCCACAGGATAGCCCTGCCTTCGACACAAACCCACTGCCGACATATCTTCTGCGGGAGGAAGAGACGCCCCAAAAATGAAGTTTGTCAGGCTCCTGGACACGTTGTATATACTGAGGGATTCTCCAACTGACACGTTTTGGAGGAAAGCGAACAGAGCGAAAATTTCCAAAGAAAAAAGTCGACGATATGGAACCATCTTCGTGTTGGGAATTGGAAACAATCGGGTTAATACTGTCACATGACATCCTCACAACTTCCACCTTCACAATACCAAGCATTCAGCATAACTGGCGTGGCATGGAACTATGGAAGTTATATGTCACCAAGCCACTCGCCCTTCCCAGTTCCTTCCGTGGGTGCTCGAATTCACGTGCGAACGATAAGTAAAGTGATAATACGTTATTGTGTCTCAAATGAAGAATATTATGCAGTAGTCTGCTTATCATTAGCATTTTTCACTTATCCCAATTATTCCATTCTTCACGCATGCGATATGTAGCCTAGTTCGCCTTGTTAAATAGTTCTCCTAATAGTCATAATCATTTGCTACAAACAATGCCAAGGCATATTGCATGACCAAAATTAACTGAAATTGGTTGAGAGTTGTGGTGAGTCACTTGGCTTGGAGTTCCTTTTAGACTCATTTGTCTTTCTTATCTTACTCGAGTATATTTAACTGGTTATTGTAAAACATCGGAAGGAATAGTAGTAGCCCTTGATGAGACCCCTTGGTGGTCGTGGGAAAAAATTGCTCATTAAATGTGATGGGATGATGATGATGATACTATAGATAAAATGTAATCAATTCAGTTTGGAAATTGGCATTATTTATTTTTAGCATTTACAAATACTACAACATCAATATCTGTATAATATAATATATGAAGCGCCCTATGATGAGCTTATTTATGAATATATTTATATGAAAATTAAATAAATAACTGTTACCTGCTAATAATTTTTTAAAACATTTTAGTTATATTTAGTTAGTTAGTGGACTATACTTTGTACCTGTACACTGCTATGTTGATATTGATAAGCTCAAAATTAAGCAATTCAGTACCCTTGATAATCGTACTAGAGCAATGATTAAATATCAGCAGTACTAAAATTAAAAATTGGGTTATTTGATTGATCATTATCAGTATTAGAAGTATACAAGCGGTAGTATTCATTGTTTACAACCGTTTTTTGGAATAGCATGCGTACAAATTGCTTCAAATAGATAAGTATATCGGCATTTTTACGCATTCCTTTGCAATTTGGCAGTGGCAAACTGGCAATTCGTCTTACTTGTAGCTAGCTAGTCTCATGCTTGCCTAAGCATGTGGAGCATTCAATACATGGCTTTTATTTCCGTTTTGCTGACGATTGCATAATGATGCTTTGCATAATCTGACATCACAGTAACTGCTTAGTATTGTTTGTGTACATACATATGTTATTGCTAGGAAGTAGGATATCTTATTAAATCCAATCTATCTGCATAATAATATTTGCGTTTATGGCATTACCGAAGATCACGTTGTGAATTAGATGAACATGGTAGAAATAGAAAGGTATTAGTTATCAGAAGTAGTTACTAAACTGTCCTATCAGAATAATTAGCAAACTGACTTAAATTGCTGATTGCAAAGTCTTATGATCTTACTTATACTATACGGCATACCAACATACACATCAGCAAATTATTACGAGTATTTAGTTTGAGTTTAGTCATTTATAAGCATCTTGCAGTTGTCTTCTACATGATTGAATGCTAACAATAAGCATAACTATATGCATGAACTTCTTCCACTTCCCTTCATTTATCCTTCAGTTAAGAGCAAAGTGCAGCCAAATAGGATTTTCTCATTTTGCCCCGAGACATTTTGCAAAGAGTTAGAAAAAATACATTGGCCATCTGAATTTCACGTTAGCAATAAAAGGATTGAGCCAAACTCAGGTTCAAAGGGATCGAAATGGGAGTTTCGCATTGAGTACGAGTGAAGTTTGGAAACGACTCCTCTACTTTCTCCTTTGTTTAAATGCCATCTTCAAACAAATATTGCCGATTTGCCTTTTACCGTATGCTACTATTGAAAACGAACATTTGACTTCTGGAAAAATGGGGTGACTGGGTGCCACCCATTTTCGTACTTTTCCGAGCCATGACGCATACCTTTCATCGAGGACAATACCATAATTTATAATTTCATATTAGTAGGATATAATTAGAATATTAATTGACGAACCATATGCGCTTAACATGCAAGCAGCAACAAACAACAAATCTGTCTAAGTATCATCATCATATTTCCCCAGTAGTGTAATGACATGTTTGTAGACTAGAGAGCTGACATCAGATGCATAACAAAAATCCAAATGGGTGAAGTGCTCATAAGGGATGAAATGGAAGTCGACGAGGTTGGGAAGCTTCTTTGCTAAAGTTTTAGCATCCTAAAAGATAATAAGAAATGAATCGGTAAATCATTTATCATGTTTTGGTGATACCAGTTTTTCAATTATTTTTTACAGGTGAAAAATCAAATGTTCTTATTCACTTCGGTATGAGCTATGTAATCATTGGGTCCAACTAATAGCGCCACTGGTGCTCTGACATTAGTTAAATTATAATCTGGAGGGTCTTCACTCCCATACATCAGCTTGTTCTGGTTTGATCCGTAGTCAAATTCGCAAAAACGATCCGTCCCTATGAGTTGGAGCTCATGAATGAAGGCCTTAATTGGACTGGAGCTAGGGCTGACTTTGGTTATCGTGTGGAGCTGCTCCTTCGTAATTTTCCCTTGGTCGTGACCGAACCCAATGTGTAAGAAGGTAATGCATGCTCCAATTAGGTCTATGTTGGGATGACAAATTACTGGAAGGATTCTGTGGAGGAGATTGGCCAGAAATTGGGGCAGAACGGGCATCTCACCAGCGAACCTGTGAAATATCTTATGTTTAAACAACAGCTTACATAATTAACAGATTTTTGATAATTGTCATTACTTGTGAATATTTTTACAACTATTAATTATTCACTATACCTGGAAACCCCACGCAAACGGAGCTATTAGCATTGCCCATCCATTGAAGAAATGTTCTTGAAAAGCGCTCGGCCCCATCGCTATACCAATCCCGACCTTTTCACTATACTCTGGTCGTTTGGATAAACCAGCGAAAAAAGCTGCGTTTCCCATTGAGAAACCAACGTAGTGAGCTTTTCTCTTTCCGGAAATTCTTGTCACATAATCAAGCATTGCCGGCACATCATACATTCCCATCTCATGAAAACTAAAGTTCCAAAACGTACTGCTATGCACTCCAAGTGTGGAGTGTCTTGTGGAATACTCATTCCCCCTCTGGTTTCCTAGCCAAACATCATATCCAGAATTTGCAAGATAAAATCCGAGAGACTCTGTGTCCGGCGAGTTCAAAAGCCAATCTGCAGAACTTTGGAAGTTTCCATGTTGAACTATGACGGGAAACTTTGTAGAGTTGGAACTGGCTGAACTATCATTCTTCCCATGCGGAATTCGGTGCATTTCCAAAATGTACCCGTCAGAACTTTGAACATGATGAGTTTCCACGGGGTAGCCCTGCCTTCGACACAGGGCCACTGCCGACATGTCTTCTGCTGGAAGATAGGACGACCCAAAAGTGAAGTTTGTCAGGCTCCTTGTCATGTTGTATATACTGAAGGGTTCTCCAATTTGCACATGTTGGAACAAAAAGAGGAGAGGAAAAAGTCCCAGCGAAGATCGGCGATGATATGGAACCATTTTCGTGTTAGAAATTGGAAACAATCACACGCTAATACTGTTACATGACATCGTTACAACTTCTTAGTTGTAGTTACTTCCAACACCGTACGAGGTGTAAACGATAAATAGAGTGATGATATGTAATAGCAATTGTTTGTTGGTAGAATATAATACTTACTTACAATCCGTTTTATTACAAATTTTATGAAGTATGATGGGTGCCAAATGCATCATTTATTGCCAGAACTTGTGGTCCAGAGCAGATCACCACACAAACAACTACAACAATGTGAAATACCCAGAACCCGTTGTATTTGATACCTTTTCCTTTTGTCTGTTGCTCCTTTCCTTGTTATTTATAGAATGTCAGCCCCTTTTTCATTTTGTTTCCTCCTATTCTGGCCAGATATTTGGGAGGTTGTACACATCCCGTTTACTACGTAATAACATTATTCCTTAAGCTATTTCGGAAGAATTCTAAATTTCAAAATAGCCTAAGGGTTAACGTTATGTAAAAATAACGGAATTTGCCCAACCTCATCCGTATCAATACGCATAACTGTGAATGACCTAGAGATAACCATACTGAATAAGCACTAAAACAGTTTAGTGGAGAATCAGTGTTATCACCATAAATCAAAGGTTTTCAGCCTGTAGCTCCCAAACTTGAACGAAACCTATATCATTGACACTGACAGGAACACGAAGGGATATTCGCCTGTTGGACTATGTATAGTATTTTCTTTATGGATATAAAATAATTTAACATAAGGACTAACTAATGAGCTAATATTGCAAAAATAGTGAGAAATTGCAAGTCGCGATTAATCTACCTAAGTATCATCATATTCCCCCAGTAGTGTAATGACATGTTTGTAGACTAGAGAGCTGACATCAGACGCATAGCAAAAATCCAAATGGGTGAAGTGCTCATAAGGAATGGAATGGAAGTCGACGAGGTTGGGAAGCTTCTTTGCTAACGTTTTGGCATCCTAAAAGTTACAAGAAATACTCAGTTATCATGTTTAGGTAACTGTTGCTATTTAAAATATAAAAACGTAAATGCCCGTGTACTTCTCTATGAGAGACCACATCATTAGGTCCAACCAGTATCGCAATTGGTGCTCTGACATTAGTTAAATTATAATCTGGAGGGTGTTCCTTCCCGTATAGCAGCTTGTTCTGGTCAGTCCCGTAGTCAAATTCGCCAAACCGATTCGTACCTACTTGTTGGAGTCTATGAATGAGAGCCTTCATTGAACTGGAACTAGGACTGACTTTGGTTATCATGTGGAGTTTCTCCTTCGTAATCTTCCCGTGGTCCTGACCGGACCAAATTTGGAAAACGCTGATGCATACTCCAATTAGATCTATTTTGGGATGGCAAATTACTGGGAGGATCCTGTGGAGGAGATTGGCCAGAAATTGGGGGAGGACGGGCATCTCACCAGCAAACCTGTGAAATATCTTTTAAAACCAGTTTAATTAACAGATTTAAAAAAAAAAACTTTCCAATACCTGCGAATTTTTCACAATTACATATTCACTGTACCTGGATGCCCCATATAAACGGAGTTACTAAATTTAACCAAACGTCAAAGTAATGTTCTTCGAAAATACTTGGTCCCATTGCAATACCAATCCCGACCTTTTCATTATACTCTGGTTGTTTCGATAAACCAATGAAGAAGGCCGTGGTTCCCATTGAGAAGCCAATGTAGTGAGCTTTCCTCTTTCCGGAAACTTTTGTCACATAATCCAGCATTGCCGGTACATCATACATTCCCATCTCATGAAAACTAAAGTTCCAAAACGCACTACCTTGCACTTCCAATGTGGAATGGTTTGTGGAATACTCATTCCCCCTCTGGTTTCCTAGCCAAACATCATATCCAGAATTTGCAAGATAAAATCCGAGAGACTCTGTGTCCGGCGAGTTCAAAAGCCAATCTGCAGAACTTTGGAAGTTTCCATGTTGAACTATGACGGGAAATTTTGTAGAGTTGGAGCTAGTTGAACTACCATTTTTCCCATGCGGAATTCGGTGCATTTCCAAAATTGCACCGTCTTCTGTTAGAATGTGATGGATTTCCACAGGATAGCCCTGCTTTCGACACAAGCCCACTGTCGACATGTCTTCTTCAGGGAGGAGGGACGACCCAAAAGTGAAGTTTGTCAGGCTCCTTGTCATGTCGTATATACTGAAGGGTTCTCCAATTTGCACATGTTGGAACAAAAAGAGGAGAGGAAAAAGTCCCAGCAAAGATCGCCGATTAAATATAACCATGTTCGTGTTGAAAATTGGAAAAAACCACACGTTAATACTATCTTATGACATCGTTGAAAACTTGCGCCTTTCTTTCTCTTCTTGGAAGATGTCTTATCTTCCTTCGAATATTATTGACAGATTATTACGAATAAGATGAAGTATGGTTTGTGCTCAAAGCATAATCAATATCCAGTGCCAGAAGCAGTGCACCACACAACTACAATACGCAACGCTGTGAAGTACTGCGAACGCGCTGTACCTTCTTTCTTAATCTACAAATTATCGTTTCAGCTCGTTTTTGCTGGCCATTACCTTTGCTTTCAGAGGATGTTGTCAATTGTTATTTATAGAAATTATGCTCCTTCTTGTTTTTTTCCATTCTATTCTAGTCAGATATGCATAACTGTAAATGAACTAGAGATAACCATGCTGAACAGGCAGTAAATAAGGTTTTCAGCCTGACCCAAAGTAGGACTAGTAAACTGATATCATTGACTACGTGTATTTACAGACGTGCAGTTAAGCTGTCATGAAAGGTAGATATTTTTTTGTATGCAATAATGAAATTAATCTTGACAAAAACTATATAAAATCATTACGTAGCAGTATATACAACAATTCATTTAATCTTCAATCTACTGTAGATAATAGATAAGTTAAAGTAAAATAGAGCACAACTTATATATTTGTATAATTTAACAAAAGATACATCCGTTTTTAATTTACAAAATAACGGTTCGAAAACAAGCCTCAGTTTGAAACAACACGAACAACAGTATCCCAACACTCACTGCATGAACTCGCAGCGGAGAATTTTTTCGCAGGAGGGCTTCCCTGGCCATATCTCCCATCTGCAAAAAACATTTTTAAAAGTATTTGAAAAAAGTCAAATACATAAGGCAAGCGTAATATACTAAACCTCGAAGAAAGTTTGAAGATGATATAGAATTTTAGTCAGTCTACCTGAGAGCAGGCGCGTAAATCCTGGAGACAGTTTTTAGAAAGCCGTGAAAGGCAGAGAGGTCTGTTAGTTTGGAAGGCGGATCCGAATTACCAGGCCCCATTACAAAGATTCTTAAGTCTGCAAGCATAATTTTAATTGACATTAGAGTTTCATACTACAAATATTCAACAATTCAACTTTAACTTTTCTTCTCCGTGTTCTTGATAAAATTTCTTTCCAGTCCTCATCGGTAATTTTGGTCCCGTAAATGTAGAAATGGACTAACTTTTAGTCCATCGAACAAATACAAATTCAAATGGATCAGATAGAGTGTAAGACAATCCACTATGGCATTTTTAATTGCTTTCGCTTTCTAATCTCTCTCTGAATGACAAATACTGTGACATTATGAAGAACTCTAACCTGTCTTGCACGTTTACTCCAGCCATAAAAACGTTTTTCAAGGACGATTTTTACTGTGCGACTTTAACCAACTTTATCAATAGTCAGATTTTGTAGCAAATTGTTTCAATTGGACAGTGAATACTGCTAGTCATTCCACTTGCTTGCTTGCTTATAGGGATTATCAACTTTCTTCCCTTGTCAATCATTTTCATATCCTTTCCTGTTACTGCACAATTTTTGCTTATCTCATGCATACAAATGCACGCTGCATTCAATTCAATTTTGCTTTTTTGTTCGCGTGCCGCGTGCTTCTGTTCCAATCACTCAATAACAATAAAGTATATCATAAAATATCAAGCGTTTATTCATTTATGTATCAACTTCGGCTTCCTTCCACGCTTACAATATTCTTATCATCGGATGTGAGCACCCATTGCAATTTGTTCAGGTCCCAAGCTATCTTTTTAAAAACTTTTGGAAACGATTTTACAGCCTCTTGTTCACTGCATACTACATATAGAATATTGGGTGGGAAATGGGGCTTTGGTGAAATCTGAATCTGGGCACAATTGAACTTTCTAACAAAAATCTTGCAGAAATATAAATAGACTGTGTAGGGGGCTGAGAGGAATCATTCCAAGTTTGGACTTTCTTTGGTAAAAGCAAAATATTCTTCAACACTCCACAACAACTTTAGT
>JAQGAH010000565.1:0-32396 GCA_034696885.1 Lepidocyrtus paradoxus | reverse complement strand
TGTGCTGACAATCACATATTGAGAATTTTGGGGATAAGCTGTCCTTGTCTGAAGTATCTAAATGTATCCCATTCTCTGAATGTGACAACACAGGGTTTTTACAATCTTTTGTTGAGTCGACCACCTCGGAAACCAGAAAATGTTCGTGGTTATTACAACGGATCTTTTCTGTTCGAGCATTCTAGATTGCCGGTTATAACTCCACATTTTTATGGAGACCTAAGTTCTTATAAGAAAAACCCTTGCGCTGACACGATTGTCTCCATCAAGCTGCTGAACACGCCATTTCAGGTGACTTACTTGGCGCGTGCGTATATTTGCGCTCTACTAAACAATTCCTACAATTTCCTACTCTGGCCAACTCCGGAAATTGTGAGGATAGTAGAACCAGAAGGGGTGTGGGAAAAAGGAATAAAATGGAACAGGGAGACTCGAAGGTTCCCTCCTTGTGCAGGGCTAAGCGATGAAGTTTTGACTGCAGTTTCGAGCATTGCCGAGGAGATGCGAGATCCTTGGGCTCGAGATTATGGACATGATCGGTTATTACCAACTGTAATGGATTCTTTAATCCTACCCCTGCGAAGACCAGCCGAAGAACAAAAGTCGCTTTTGTTTATCCTAACTTCTGTGTCCCGTATCAACGTTCTTCGGATTCACCTGAAGGTGGAACGTACTCAATTCGTGACTTCGATAGTGTCAGAGTTGAATTGTCAATTTTCCCTGGACCAAATGGGGCTGCAGTTCCCCCACCTAAAATATTTTAGGGGATATGTATCCGGTGTGTGGAACTTTGAGGAAATACTTCTACCCAATTTGGTAGTAATTTGTGCATGGTGCTGGAGTAGTAGGACAATCCTTTCAATTCTTCAACATGCTCCATCCATCAGACTCGGGGAGTTTAACCGTCGGCGGTGGATTCCGGATATTGATGATACCAGGGAGCTGAACGATGCTACACTGGAAGCCTGTCTCAGAACAAACCGAAGACTCTCAGAGTCACTTGAAGAAATCATCATTCAGTCCTGCTGGTTGACGATTAACTCACTACATGCTCTAGTAAAGAACTGCCAGAACGTGAAACTAATCGGAGATCTTCAGTCATGGAATATAAGCTCCAGACAGATTGAAAGGTTTAACAAACATTTGGATAAAATCGGATCTCAATGCGTTCTCTCCGTGATGAATTTACCGCAGCCTCGAATAAGGAATTTTAAGTGGATTTGAGAGATGGATCAATGACTGAATATGAGAAGAAACATATTCAAAGTATAATTTAGACGAACTGTTCGTTTTAAAGAAAAAATGTATTACTTATTATCTTAGAACTCATAAAATATAATAATAACGCTAAACATGCTATTTTATTACTATTGATAACAATTTAATCGAATAAAACTGAACGGACATCTCCGAGAAAATTATAATTTTGGTCGAAAGCACGATAAAAGTTTAATATTAATTAGTGAAAGCATTTAAATTTTCTTTTGGGAAGAGAGCAAATAGATTCTCATGGAAAACCCGTCTATCACTCTCATTGTTTGCTAAAGGGTTACTTTGGTTTATCATCAATAACTATCATCATCCATCAATGATAATTATCAAAAGTAAAAATTCCACTTGTCTTCTGATATATAAACGGACTGTTAAGTTAATAATACAAAAGACGGTATAAATGATTTCCTTCTGTTCAGCTCCACTACTCAAGTTGGTTTCTCAACCTCCCACATTAAATTACTTGAACAGCACATCCTAAAATGAAATCGTGTAAGGGATAAAGCATCTTATTAGCATCCTCTTCCAGCATCTTTAATTAAGCCAACATTTCAATTACTTATTATATAGCCCTCTTTAATACGTTCCATCGCCTCGCATAAAAACCACTGAGGAAGATAAGGTAATACAGTAAATTAGAATTGTAATATGGATAATGAAGTGAAATTATTGTAAAAAATCCAGCAGGCAGCCGTGTAACAACAGTAATCATTCCTGGGAGACGAAGACGTATAGATTACCTATATGAAATAGGAAGAGGAGGAGGAGAGGGATAAAAAAGCAGCCTATCTTGTTAGCTGGAGTGTATGTACACCAGGGTAATAAATATTCCTTAACTACCTGCGTAATAAAATACGCGGAGCAAGTAAGAGGATGGAAAAAAACTTGCAAAGATTTTGTTTCTTTCCCCTTTTCCCTCTCCTTAATAACTCCCTTCATTCCACGAAAATACATAATCTTCTTATTATTCTAGAATTAAGCTATAGATTATACGACTACTTAACCAATTTACTCGAAAATGAGTGAGTGAGAAACACAAAAGGAGTCCCTATAAAACGCAACATGAAAGAGAATCGTAAAAAATCAACTTAAAAGGGGAAAATGGATAAGTATTACTGTTTTTACGAGAATTATTCTGCCCTTACGATCAGCTAGCTGGAAGAGAATAGAAGGAGAAAAGAAACCCTCTTCGATAACAAGACGGGTCTTGTACACATAAATGGAGTCAAGTCAAAAAATCCATAAATCGCAAATGTACTGTTTTAAACATTCATAGCCAAAGCGTTTTTACAGTTTGGTTGTGGTATGCCAAACAATGAGCAGAATGAATGTGTTTTTCTTTTCGTTTTTTTTTGGAAAACAAGGAAGTATAACTGGTAGACATGATTACCTCAATCGTCATCGTGTGCCGAGAAAGCCTGAATTTTTCTTCCCAATTCTCTGTCATTTTCACCTTGGAAAGTTAGTTTATGATTAAAAGTTAAATGCTTATGCCGCATGGTACTTGAGTGTAGTAAAATTGATGAGATTTCATTGTATCCAAATCGGTCTCTGTCATACTTTGCACAACAATAGAATGCGGTTGTTTTGTGCAAGTAATGGTTGTAAACTCGTGTTTTCTTATGTACATACAACACATTCATCCTATTCTAAATATGTAAACTAGCTGTAAGAATTAGTTTGATTGTGAAGGAACAAGTTCGCTGTTTTTGATGAACAAATGGAACAACATTTCTGTTATTTTCCGTAATACAAGCGAGTCACATCCTCTGATTGTCTGGTTTCTTGTAAATTCTGCTTTATTTTGTCATATATGGATTGGTTGGTAGAAGGGATGAAGAAGGTAAATAGAGTTCCGGAACTAGCCTTCCCTTAAATCCATCACCGGGACGTAGCCTTAAACCTTTTTTATAATAATCATGGATAATTTGACTTTACATTACCTTACGATAGAAAAAGGGTCACACAGCTTCAACTTCAGTTCATATCCACTACCTAATGATGACGATAAACGTGTTCATACACTTTCACAGACTGTCGTATAGAAATGAAACCACACTGAAGCTGCTTCAAAAAGATAGACAGATTTGTCAACGTCACCCTTATGTACAAAAGAACATTAACATCATTGTTGTTACATGAGCGTTGGCTTGTTCCAACAGATTCTGTGACATTGGATGTGATGAACCTCTACATTCAAAACAAATATGATATAACCATAACCATACGTTCTGGCTTGTTTCCGTAGTCTAAAGGTAAACGTTTCTTCGCCGGTGCTTAATAAATTAAGAGTAGATTTTTCATGAAAATGTATTTCCAAATTAATTCTTATCATCCCAATTTCCCCTTGATATTCTCAGCGTTTCATAATGATTGGCATTTCCGTATACAAAATGAAAATAGCTTTTTTGTTAACTCTTTCCCAAATTGAATAAAGCTAGTCGAAACAACGAGAGCCTTATTTCATTTGAGTGATAGCTGATAGGGCTAACGAGGACTAACTGGTTACTTTGCCCCAACTAAAGTATAACTTTCCACCTTAATTTCACCTGATTTACCATGAACAGTAAAAAATAGATTCAAATGAACCTTTTCACACCGAAGATTTATATTTATTTATATTATGTAATCTCTTCTTCTAAATACAATGCGATCCTTCAGTGTACAAAAATAATATGGTCAACTTTATTTCGGTTCTTTATTATTTTCCCCCATTGACTCCTAATTTAATTCGCTATCACCTCCAATTCTAGCACTGATAGCGTCAGTAAATACTCAATGATACTTGATCCCGATCATTAAGAAGAACCCATTTAGCCCTGATGATGAAACATCGCCACAGTTAAGTTAAAGAAATGAAGCAATCTGATACCCTGCTTACAAAGACGACCCATAAATTACCTAGCCAAGGTCACTTTGTAAGGTGCATGAAGGCATATATTTAGCTGACAGGTATCATGAATTAATAATGCAAGGCACATTTGAGAAAAAATATCATCTTTCACCACAGCCATTAAGGTCTGCTAAGGGTTCTTCACGTTTTACATTATAATCCAGCCTTAACCTTAGCGCTTAATCATCATCAATTTATTTTTACTTCATGGCTGCACGAAGGCTATTTATATCATTCATTTATTTTATCCCTTTGATTAATCAGGAAAATCAAGTCGTAAAAATATACCCCAGCCACTATCCGCAGATATGCATCAGCTATTGAGCCAGAGCTCAGCCTATTCTAAAGAAGCAGAGGGGAATAAGTTAAGTATTTTCTCTCCTGTTGAAGTTGAATATATCTCAGTTCTCCACATGAAATCTGAGCTGATTTGAAGAGAGTTGTATAAAAAACGCTATGAAATATCTTCCCAGGTGCCATAGTTTAGTTGAAAATCATGTCACATTATGTAACTGAATAATGCAACGGGCCAGCTTATTTAAGGGTCTAGATCTTCTTTCCTATTATTCTTTAATTTATTGAAGCCTTTCTCTCTCCCCGGAAAATAAAATTATTGTTTTGCTTCACAAAAGACCTTATAGCCATTACACTCCGTATCTACCCCAGCATTCTTGAGTATTGGATCTTCACAGCAGATTTAAAATAATGTTGTCTGTTTGAAATGACCTTACAATGACATTTTATGAGGTGCCCTGCTGCTCAGCCTTTTTTAAAAACTGAGTCAAAAGAAAAGAGGTTAACGAAGGTGACAAAAAACTGGCCATGTAAAGAGAGTCTCTGAGAGTAAAATCGCAGTATAACAACTATATTCATACTATGAACTTCATAGTCATAATAGCTAAATGTCATTTAATATTTTAGTGCGTATTTGAACAGGTAAAAAATAGTGTTTTGTAAGCAGCACATGGGAAATGTTGTGGCATGTCTTGTTTAAATGTCTGGTGGGTCAAGTTCAAGCATTGATATGCAATGGACTTGACTGACTCTTTTTGTTTTGTCTAGTGCTTCTCCACGAATTCTTCACATGAGAAGAGGGAAAACATGCATGAGTCAAAGAATAAAGAAATGAGTGTTTCAAACAGCCGAATTGACTTGAAAGGCACAACTGTACAGTTGCAAACAATGGGGGTAAACAGAGGGAAAACGGAGTTTCGGACAGGGGACAAGAAAGCCGAATTATTATTAGCCGGCTAGAGTACTTATCCTTATGGTGGAAGGGTAGAGAAAGGACACAAGCTGGGAAGTGAGGAGCAAAAGTTGGAGTGTTATATCAACTTATGATATGATATGTGATGCGAAGCATAATGTGTTCACGCAATATCATATGTAGTTTACGTAGAAACAAATTGTTGAGAAATTTTGCCCTGTTGGGGGTGATTATGAAACCTTGATGATGATATTCCTCCTTGACTCTTGACAGACAGCGGCTTGCTGGAAGGTAAAGGTAACTCAAAGTTAGGGCGAACTCTCATCATCCATTTCGTTCGTAAATACAACGAATCATTTTTATTATAATATTCCAGGTTAAAATTTATATACAGTTAATCGTAGAAAACCGGATTTATGGAAATATATGAAATTATCTATCTTTATACGCAATAATAGACACGAATTCATTCGCAATTTTGTTAATTCCAACTTCCAACAAAGTAAGATCTAACGCCTCAACTACAATTACTGTGCTGTCGTGTTTTAAGTTTAATTTTGAATACTGGAACATCAGTTTCAATAATGTATAATATTGTAGTCGATATTGATTTTTTGTTTAATTACGTAGTTTAGTTTACGTAAGAGAAATTTATGGAAAATTAACTAGCATACAAATCTTTAGAGATATCCATGTCATTCATTTTTCACGTCATTACGGAGAATAGTGTAGGGAATCGAGGGAAAGCCCGTAGTGACTTAATAACGAAATTATGATGCGTCGCATGTCCCATGAATAGAGTGTCGCGTACCTATATTTTGCTACTTTGTCTGTATATTTGCTACGTGATTTCTTTTTCAGCGCAAGAATACAGTGAAAAATATGTAAAATATGTAGGTACATCTGCCAGCCTCCGTTCATCTAATACCGTGAAAAGTCCAGGCAAATGTGCATAACCTACGTCTTTAGAAAATTGAATCTCAGTAAAAAATTTGTAGCAGCACGAATTACAACAAAGAGCAGTTAATTTTTTTCAACTTATTCACCAACTATATAACAAACAATAGAAAAATGGAAGCACTCAATAGGCATTCAAACTCAGGCTGAACCTTTTACGAATCATTTCACAGAGGGGAGGCTCTCCAAATGAGTATATTATTTACAAAGGTAGGCAGTTAGCTGACCGCTTCGTCATTTGTGTCTTTTATAAAAATAACGAGCCGTGCAGAGAGCTGTATAAGTCAATAAAATAACAATTGAATCCAGTCACAGGCTCAATTTGATTGTCAATGGGAGCGAAATGGACTTTTCTGAAGGTGGACAAGGGTCCAGCCTCCAGAGAAGAGGAACCTCTCCTGTTATTATTCTGCAATGAGACTTTTAAAATAAATTCATACAAGTCAATAATACAGCTTAACTGACTTCATCAGCTTCATCTGCTTTATATTTTGGTTGGACATTTCAATTCGTTCCAGATGTGCACTTGGAGAAAACTCTGTCATGCTTTTGACCCGAGCGGAGGGTTTCAGCTTTATTCACTTTTAAATAATATCATCCAAGTTTTCAATTGAAGACTTGGCCCATGCCAGGTCGCACAAAAAGAAGAAGTGAGTAATGAAATGAATATCGATTCATCATTCCCTTCATTTTGTCACAATGAGCTTCATTGACTTCTGCGTAGTCCCCCTATCTATACAAATCAGTCGCATGAAAATCATCAAGGCCCAAAGACCTGAGAACCTTTGAAATGGAAATGGGTATAATGGCTTGGATCCAATGAGCCGGCACAATTTTTTTGTCAATCTATCTCCAGGTTAAAGAGTCAAAATTGGCATTTGTGATGACGAAGTTAAGGGGAAAATGAGCAGTCCTGAAATTTGTTATTTTTATTGTGAACTGACGCATACAATAACGGCAGAAAGGTGAATGGATATGTTCGAGTGTGAAAGAAAGACATTTTGAAAATATTTTTTCCCAGAATCTGTTTAGCTTTTCATTCCTGCAAAATACTAGTAACGTCCATTGAAATAAAAGTTATCAATAGAATAATACTTAATAATGACAATGAAGATGTGTTGAATTCAAGTTTAAAATAATTTTATACACGGTCAAGAAAAAAATTGAAGTCAGAATTTTTCTCCATAATTCCTGCACAGTTGGGGATTTAGGTGATTTTTATGTTCCATTATAAATTTCAAATTAAAATGATAATTTTATAGCACTTTTACGTGTTTACAGACACTATATTTACAATTCAATTACATTGCTAAACAAACAAGATGTGATTTACAATATTTTTTCCAAGATCCCACCTGGGGAGAATCCCTACTTCATTCTTATTTATTACTGCATCATTACATTTTAGATGACAACAATCAACACCATCCTGAACTTCATTGGATGGAACATTTCTCATATCTTAAAGTAGTTTGTTTGATTTACTAAATTGTAAATTGTGTGCATTTGGAATCTAAAAACTAAATCTATGTGCTTGACTATTTCTTCTGGAGTCAGTCTTACAGCCAACAATGCACAAAGTTACAAGGAAAAAAGTGATTTTCGAGCTTTTTTTTGTGTAAACTACCCAGAAAAACAAATTCAAGTTTCTTTTCGACCAAACTTTGGATCGTATTATTGAGCTGCTCCATTTGAGAATGCAAAATAATGTCTCAAAAGCTTTATGAACGTTAATGCTCGTTTTTAATTATATTTCTACATCTTCCCGTTGAAGTAATCAATGGTCAAACCTTACGATTGAAACTCGGGACATAAAAACCCAAAGACATGCATAAAAACGACGATTATGACGAGCCAAAGGTGACCACATTACTATATAAGTGAATTCTGATAATTGTGTAAGTGGCTCCTTCATCCCATCTACATAATCCCCCTTTTCCCATGTCTTTGAACAACTTCAGACTAGCAAGATAAGATTGAAAGGGACCAATGAAAACTAATATATCAGCTTTCCCTAATGCAATAAGTGTAGTTAACGATATTTTTATAGATCCATTTCTAACAAGTGGCTCATCATCGCCTCCACCATCATAACAACTTTTCCCATTATTATTCCATCATCTTCCCCATCTTCCCTGGTCCCTTTTAACAACACTAATCATACGGGAAAGCGGGATGATTTACGGGGCTGATTTATGCTCCCAACACTTTTATACTCTTCAAGCATTAAAAAAACCTACACAAGAAAATTATCCATAAATACATGAGGATCTTCTCTCTCCTTGCGTCTGCATATTATTTCGTTCAGTAGTTATTTACCAGTTATCATCCTGTTAGCTGATTGATGATTTTCATTTCATGTCGATTTTATTACCGTAGCCACTACATACTACCATCATTATTACATTCTAATCTTGTTCGTTCGTGTGTGCAGATTTTGAAAGATATAAATATGCCATAAAGCAATAGACGATGAGAAGAAGGATGCTTCATGGCAAAGTAGATTAGATTCACATGTGCCTACATTAATGGCTTGAGACGTTCTCTGGAGAGAATGAAAAAGCCAACTTTAACTTTGTTTGGTAAGCCAGTACGAGCAGTGGTCAGCTACTAGGAAAACTCATCTTCTTCTATATCCATTTTTCTATATTGCTTTACTAGCTACAGGCAACCAGCCACATTATTACATTTCATCTGTCTGCTTTGCTGTATTTATGTAGTAATAAGCTAATATTTAATAACAGCTCTTATGTGATGGAGTAGCAGTTTGGAAGGGAAGGGTCGTAAAATTGGAAGATATTAGAACAAAACGGTATTATATGATATGATTGCTTACAACACACTTTAAGTTAATATTTAAGGTTGAGAGGGTAAAAAAATATGATTGCTGGAGTTGATGGCTAGTTGTTGACTTGAGAAATAAGCCTTGTTCAAAGTTAATAAAATGAAATAGTGGAGGAGATGAGAGATATTGATAGGGGAAGATAAACTCAGTCAGATCTACAGTCCCTCTGCCTGCCTCAGCTCATCCTCATCATCCACATATAAGGATTGAGGATGGATGGATTATATCAGCAACTCATCTCTCCTCTCCCCAAAGTGTATAATAGGTTTAACAACAACCAAAAGGTAGGTATACGTCTGGCCAAAGATTGTTATTAAGATGGCAGAGGCATGCAAGTGTTTAAGCATAATATAAATATATTTCATTTCGTTTTTTTTCAAAAGTTTTCCTCTCCGTTTCGCTTTTGAAACCGGTTTCCCACCCCATTTCACATTATTTATAAATTAAGGCACCTTAAGCCAAAAGTCTCAGCAGAGCTCTTCCCTAACAATTGTTTAAGTTATGATCAAAATAAATTACGCCCTAAATAAATGTTTAGCTAATAATTATCCTCCTATTCTTAGCCCATCTTTTTCCCAAATATTAAATTGAATGAGCTTTGGGATCACTCAACCTACTAGTTAGCTCTGGCTTCCTGCTATACAATCTGTAATTACGGGGCTGTGTGGAGTGTATAATTGGATCAGAACTCATCCAGATATCCACACATAGTTAGCAACCCACATTGTAGTTCATTTATTCAATCCCTCTTAAAAAAATATTTATTCCGGAGGTATTGCCAACTTTGATCTATAGTATATGTAAGGTTTAACTCGAGTTTAGGATCTACATAAATTTGTGATATGACTCGAAAATTTTAAGATGAGCTCAGTTTGAAGATATTTTAGGAAACTTTTCCCGGTTAAAACATTTTATGAGCCTTTCTTATTCCCAATATGGTAGCCAACCAAAGTTTTTTAATTCACTGATTTAGGCGCACTTTCAAATTGACAGATGCAGCAGCAGCACAAGTGCACTGATTTCATCAAAAGATTAAGATAATCTTCTACAATTCCTGTGTTGGTACTATAACTCTAACTAGAATTGAAAGGAAGCTTTGTAGAATGTGACCAGCAACTAGCGATAACGACAACACGCTCTTATTTTATTCCCTCAATCAATAGCAGCCTTCCTGGTGCCGATGGGAAAGCCAGTCAATTATATGGATAGTGTAGCACGATGACTGGCAGGAGATGTCTCATACCTTTCATTAGTTCAAGTTAGACCCGACATGTCGTAAAAATGTAGAACAAGATAAGAGACTACACTCATTCACGCAACAAGTCAGTAGTTTGTTTTACAGGGAAGTGAGCAACTTTTCGTTGTTTCTACTTTCGATACATTCATCTCCGCAAGTTGATGTAAGGAAATGATTGAATGAGAGGAAAGCACACATCTATCGAATATCGGGGCATCAGCCATGTCGGAAGAGTTTTAGGTTACCGCAAATCCGTTTTACCTTCCTCCCATTCCTTCAAAAAGTACTATCCTTGTGCGATAAAAAAATGTGGCAAGCTAAATTATTGGAACATGTTTAGGAATGAAAGGCATTCTAGAGAAATACCATCTTTCAGAAATGTGCCGATATTTACTTTTACAAAAACTTATCTAATTGTGCTTCAGTATACCAGTACTATAAAAATTTCCGTTTGCAGCGTCCATATTATGTTCCTATTTGTGACTTTGAAATTCAATGGCAACTTTTTAAGAAAAAAATACAACCCGAATCAAATTTCAATCACTACCGCTGGAGAATCTTGCATACGTTTTGCTATATATCTGATTTAACTTTAATTTCGAAGATACTTTCACCAAAAAAATGTTCCAGTTGCTGTAGACTAACGAGCATATATGCTAGATTCCCAATCACTAATCACAATACCATCTTCAGATTTACAATGGCAAGAAAATTGAAGACAAGAAGCTATGAAAATCCATATCACTGTGTATAATTTAATCGAAACAACAATGCATAAAGCTGTTCCTGCTGCTTCAATCTCAATCCAACCAATTCCCAAAGCTTTGCAAAACAATGCTTTGTTAGCATTTTCTTATTAGTTTTTTTTTTCAAAAATAATAATAGCTAAACATACAGGTGGGCAGATGGACAGGATGAGTTATGATTCATCAAAAGAAAATGATATGACTTTTCCATTTATTGATAATAATGGGAGAGATGATGCAGATCGATATTTCCATTACGTCAACAATAAACGTGTGGCCTACGCACAATCCAGTTTATAACCAACAATGAAATTTAATTTGATCGTGTTGTCAAGAAGGTTATAGCAAAATGCAGCGTCATTGGTCATCCCAGCGTACTTAAACTCCCTTTCTCGTTGACAATCAGCCATTAAATTCGTTTTTATGTTCAGCAGAAATCATTTATTTTTGTTCTGGACGGACTCCAAATTACTGTGACATTTCAATTATTATCGTCCATCCCACTGGAAGAGGAAAGATGCCCAATCAGTTTTGACTATCCCGTGACATTGATTAGCTATGCGAGGCATATTTCAATTTAAAAAATATAATTTCGTATTTCCAGTGGCAAATAAGCATGACTTCTGACGATTGCCGCAGACAAAATTGTTTCTTGCTGCTGGTATTTACAGTAGCATCTAGCCATTCTGGTATGTTTTTCAAGCAATGATAAAACACATTTTAAAGAAGCGTGACTGATTTATGGCCCAAATCAATTTTACATGGTTCTTTATTAGCCGATTCATTATACGTTCCTGATTAACTCTATTGATTGGGATTATTTAAAAGCTCCTGCTTTGTCTCTGGTATTTCCTAATTGAATTTTAAAGATCTTCTGCCGACCCGAAAGGTTTCTGTTCCTGTTCCCGACATCAATTATGGCATCATGTAGCACACGTTAATGCACTGAAATGGTTTTTCATTTACGATATTTACCAGAAAATGTGATGATTACTCAAGTAATTGCTAAAAATGCCGATTAGTAGTGTTTTCTAAAGATGGGAATGAAACTCAAATTGAACCGTCATCAGAGCCGTTCTGGCAATTGATGTTTGACTCTGGTTCTCATGAATAAGTAAAATAGGTCTTTTAGTGCCGACTGGCTAATGGATCGATTGACAAAGAGATTTTCCAGGCGGAGCTGCTGTTACGGTATCTTTAGTAGACAGTATGACTGGATCTGATTTGTCCAGCTGGAGGAAAGAAAACCGAAAGTAAAGCAGTAAGTCTATCGAACAAGCCTCTTGGATAAGCATTTAAGATCAAAAGTCCGCCTTAAATTAAAAATAAAAGTATCATCATGCCAAAAAGGGATTTTTTCAGCAACAAAAACCATGTGGAACGCGGTGTTGCGGTAAAGGCTTTGCAATCATCGAGTAAAACAGATTTCATTATAGCCATCTGGAAATATTTCGGATTGTTGTATCAGTTTTCCTTTGGCAATTTTTTTAGAAGCTTTTCAAGTAAAAGTAAAGCTACTATTTGTACTTTTTTCCTTTAAACGCGTCATTCAATGCAAATTTTATAAAACGGTCAATTATTAGCATTAAATATATTATTAATCCTCACCAGCCAGTTGGGATTCGTTAAATTTTCATAGGGTTTCTGTACGCGCTATGCCCTTCCATACACTAATCCAGCAAGAAATGAATTATGATAGGATCCGGAGAGGGGGAAGCAGAGCAAAGGAATAGTAAATAGTGGTGTCATCGTCTGAATGTATTGCATTGTTCTTATGGCATCACGCAAGGGGTTCTGCTCTCCCATACCATGACATTCTTCACAATACAGATACATACCAAGCTTACACTCATCATCACAGACTAATACTCGCTTTGGATTTTTTGGGAAGCCAATTGGAGCTTGAAGAGATAAATAAATGATCTTGTCTTTAGGAAGGTCCAACCCTCTTCATCACTGTCATAATCATCATCATCCCGTGGTGGAAAAAAGACAACACGAAAAAAACGTATTCGTCTCGTCACCACTCTCATTACCTTCGAAAAAGTGCTTCTGCGTGATGATTATTATCCAAATGAATCAGCTCCGACCTGTTTAACAATGGTTATACTATACCACCAGCAACACCTGAGCTGAACACCATCACCGCTTCCAAATTTGGAAGAAAATAAAATCCCCTTCATAACTCCACAATGAGAGAAGGATCCATGAATAATTAATAACCACTGTACATTAATAAATTAATATCTGTAAAAATGATTGAGCAAATAAGGAGATGATGATGTGGGCTCTGCATATAAACCCTCCTTTGGCTCATACGTTTTTTAACGCTTTCGAGAAGGTAAGGTCATCTCGTAAAAACTATATTTATTATGGTCGATCAGCATTCATCATTTCTCAAATTAAACCAACATTTCAATTATAGAATATATCCGTGCATGCCCCACCATAGCTCTCTGAATCGATCCCATCTACAAAGCTAAATTGTAATTTGGCTTGGTAATGCTGGATAATGAAGTGAAATAAATTGTACACGAAACGTTAACTACGAGATGCAGAGGCTCGTAAACGCTATTATGGACAGAGTTGGAAGTGTGGTGGTGTAGAATATGTGTACTTGGAAGGGAAATAAAGAACGCGTAGTTTTATAATTTGAATTTTGGAATTTAGCTCTGCTCCAACAGGATAATAAATATTATTTAACTACCTGTAATAAAATATAAGCGAGGGGAGCTCTCGCAGACTCGTACTCCTTAGCAGTTTGGGCCTAATGATTGTTTTTTACGTTTCCTTACGAAAAGGCAAATTAAAGGCTTATTATTAGGGAATTAAGCAATACATATTATGAAGTAGCCATCCTCTTAAAAACACATAAGGAGGGTAATAAAAAGAAAATAAAGGCGAGAGAAGAAAGGAAAAGTATTACTTTTAATGCGTGGTTTCAATGTGATGTTGGATTTGGGGAGCTGAGGTATTTGAGTGTGTAAAAAAATATTATGGCATTAGCTGGGCTGAAAAAAACAGATCGTTCCTAACGAGTCAGTATGTAGTACTTGTGTACTGTAATGTACCATGGGCTGGTTATAACTTTTCCGACATTCTTCCCGAGATTTTTACGAAGAGGAGAGAGAGGAAGAGCAAGACTTGTTTTTTATGCTCAATTTTTCGTTATTTAATGTTTTGGGTTTCCAGTCAGCCAACATCTAAGATTTCCTCTTGGATTTATGGAGAAACAAGAGGAACGGTAAGTGCTGTGTGGACATGAGATTTATGCCTTTTCAGTGACAATTGCGGCAATTGGTGTTTTTGGGGTTGTTTAAGATCTGCTGGCCAAGCATAAATATTATGCACGGAGACTTTCCATGCATCCGAAAGAATTTCAATGCACTTTACTTTACACTCATTACAAGCATCCGCTTTCGTCCGCATTCGCTCATGGTTTAGTATTATTACTTTGCTGAATTTTCTCTTCCTTGGCACGTAGAAAGCATTATTTTTCAAGAGTTGAAAAGGCAATTGAGCGTTGAGGCTTCAGTCTTAAAAGCTAAAAATACAAATTGACAGTTAATTAAAATAAAAATTGAGTAAAAACGAGAATTTTCTTTGTTGATTTATGAGAAAGGCTACAGATTAAAATATTATGGGTTGTATCAGTGTGCAAGGCAATAATAATCCTGTAGCAGCCGGCCCAGCTCAGTCGTATTGCAAACACGATAGGGGATTTTGTAGCTAGATTCGGGAGATTGCAGATTCTCTGTTTTTTTGTCGTAATGGAGAAATTATGCATACAATTTCTTTCTAAATTACTCTCTGGGAATGGATCTTTATGATAATATATAAGATGATCTCTTTATTTCTCCGGCATCCCACAGAGCACTTGTTTACCACCCGCTTGCACCTGTTAGTAACAATTATAGTCACTCACCGACTCATATCTTACGCTATTACATGGGTGACTCCTCGTAGTACAAAATGTGATATGTGATATGGCGGAGCATATTATATGCTAATGTCTAACACTGAATATAGCTAAGCTCCTTTGGGGCTTCAAGGGAGACGGGGGCATGTGATCATCTCTTATTGAGGAAGGCTGCCATAAATATAAAAAAGTCTTGTTGGATTGAATTGGGATTCAAAGGAAGTCTCTCAACCAATCTCAGATGTACATACATAGTTTGTGGCTGCTGATTTTTAAACATCATGACCATTATTCAACGGTCAGTTAATCAAACTACTAATGCTAGTGGAATTTACGAGCGTCATGATAATGATAAAGAGTAAATCCGTATTATAGATATGCAAAATATTAAATTTGATATGCATTGATCCAGACAATAACTTGGGCTTCTTGATGGTATGAACTATGAATATGAAATGAGCGGGTCACGATCTTTCAGTTACCATAAACTTGTGAGGACAACTGTATTCAGATTTAGATTATTTTAGTGTCATCTCATGATGGCTAATATGACCATGCCAATGTAGGATAAAAAGAATTTGGTTCAGATATCATGTTAGCCCTGTACAATTCATGTGACTTAAAAAATTATAATGAATAGTAAATTAGTAAGTAAGGTATAGGCGACGAAAATAATTATATTTAGAATATTGGCGAGAATTTTACCTTCAGATCCCAACATGCGAAAGATTTTCAGTTATACCAACATGGTTAATAAGTGGAGCATAATTCATTAATAACCAACAACTTTTGTTTTGCTAACAAAGAGACAAATTTTTTCTTGACATTATTGTTGCTTTTTATAATAATTTAATAGCATACCCCTGTTACAGTAAAATAGAAAAAAATCACACATTTTTTTTTCAGCTCAAATCCTGCAACATTTATTATTTTTATTTCGTCATGCAATGCAAATCATTTTTTCTCTTTTAATCACACAAGAAGCTCCAAACTTGCCAACGGCTTAGATCAAACCAGACCACCAACCACATTTATTTGCTATCTGCTCTGCAGCCATAAAAAAATGTTTGATAGCTTCGGAGAATACGATTATCTCGATATTCTTGTTAAACTTAACTTTGTTAATCCCTCAAGACGTCGGTGATGTACGCACACCTACCATTTCTTCCTCTTCTATCCCGTCTCATCATTTCTTGCATGCATGCTATATGCGTGCAATGAGACTGTGGTGGTTTGCCTGAATCATAATTGCAAATACATGAATATACTCGCCCCTTGCGTGTGGGATCCAGCAATTATAATCTATAATCATCTCATCACCCAGCTTAACCATGCATTCACGCTTCTTTGCATGATACCCATCTCAGATGAAAACAGAGACGCGAAAAATATGTTCCCTTTTGACCATTTAGTAAACCTTTATGAGAGCCATACTGTGTGGCACTGGCAATACTATTAACCCTCACCACCCCCCAGCAGCAATCATGTACAATTTGAATGATTTGGCCTATCTATACGATTTGGGTCCTTGTCCCTCGTCTCTACTCCTAATATTCTAAAAACCCTCTGCTCTAAGTGGAAATGTAGTTAAGTCTGACTATAGCCATGTAGGTTTTTTCTATCATATTGCTTGAAGAGAAAGCTCACCTGATACAATTATATAGTTTGTACTAAACATACTACGTACTTTTACACATTTTTTCAATTCTCCATGCATTTTTTTTGAAAAATAACGTATGAATAATAATTAACCCCAAACGGGCCCATGCATGTTAACACGCACGTCTAATAAGCACAGGCAGTCATGAACACATGTTGAAAATTAAGGAACGACGATAATTCCCTAATTAAATTAAAAAGTGGGGACCAAGGCAAGCTCTGCTCGATCAAAAAAAACCTTGCATCTTGCAATGCAAATGAATAACGGAAACTGACACAAGACGGAAAAAAATCATCTTTACGTACCTAAATGTCCCTAATTAGGCTTATCGCTAGATGCAAAGCCAAACTACATACATTTTTTTGTAATGCCTACATATATCGACGTACGTTATCATGATGATCATCCATCTCATTTAGATGAACTTTCAGTATGGTGGTGATGAAGTCTGATTAAATCCTATGCGATTCTACCCCCACCACCAGTGAAAAAGCCGATCATTCCGAAACGTTTAGCCAGTCTAATTTACACTAACTTTGAATCCCTCTCTGATTCAGAGACATATCATTACCCGTAAAAGTTCAGCCGTGCTGTATTGTAATTACAAGGTTGAATTGAGTGTATGAAGCCTAGAAATAAAATAATCTTATCCTATCTTCTCCCCTCTTCTTTCTCTCTCCCCTATATATACTTTTTATGCGCATTATGCATGGATAAAATGATATATGAAATGAAACACACACATTTGCTCATTTTTCCCCCAACTAGACATTATCCCATTTTCTAAATCTCCCTGTGAGTGTATGAGAAAGATGGAGATAAATGATTTGTCGAATTATATAGCTTGTTGTGGCGATCTGATGATGATGATTATGGTGGTGGTAGTTATGTTGTGCTAGTTGGTGTGTAACTTTTATACATGGCATTATTAGATTAGGAGTGTTGTTAAGTAGACAGGCACACAGAACACAGCAAGACCCTCGTTAGCTTGTTTGCCTGGGTTGGTTACAAGGGGGAAAGGATATTTTTGTGGGCTTCATCATCATATTGTTGTTCTGGTGGAGTGCGAGTTGGGAGAAGATTGAGTGTGAGCAAATAGAATTACGGAAGGTTCATTGGCTAGTCAGTTGTTCAGTGAGAAAAATGAAGTTCCATAGAAAGGAGCTGACTAACAGGCTGAACCAAGACCCCAAACCTCTGCCAAGCTATAATATAAAGGTATAATCCTCCGATTGCAGCTTAATCATAACTTGTTTAGTGGTAAGAGCAAGTGGTAATAAAACTCCTTGCCTCTCATCATCATGTTGACGCAATCGCTGTGATTTGGAAGAAGCCTACAACAAAAATTGGCGTTTGCATGTGCGTTGAATCCCAAAGGAAGTTTGAGCATTTAATGTTGCAATCCGCATTTGGAGACGTTGCGACTGCAGTAAAAACTTATCGTTAATAACTTTACTTGGAATTAATAGGTTTGAGATAACCTTTGTGATTGTGGCAGTTCCGATTTATACAAGGAAAAGATGAGAAGGAGCTTCCCCGGAAATATTTTTTCATTACCTACGACAGATCTCAAAAGCTGCTTCTGCTTACTTACCCAAACCTGAACACAAGTGAATTGATTTCGCCGTACTGAAGACCCATCCATGATATTTATCTCATGACACGTTTAAATATTCCTTGACAGCTCTTTTACTACCCGTGAAGGAAGAGAGATTGAAAGAATATTGTTAATTATCTGAAAGAAAAAAAACTTCAGCTTAATCGATTGATCAGAGGATCGGCTTCCGATAAGAAAGCATAGGAAATTGAATCTTATCTCGAGTAGTATGTGATGCCTAAAATGAACTCTGAAATGAAAACATAATTACACTCCAAATGGAAACGATTCGGATAGCGTGCCATGCATGCTCATTCCATATTTAATAGCTAATGAGCTGAAATAAAAAACTAACGAAGGCAGTGACTTCGGTGTTATTGAATATGCCAATGAAGTCGGCAAATCCCCCAAAAGAAAAATGATTATCATCTCATAATCCTCATTATCAAACTATTCCTTTGTCGATCAAGTATAATATAAGGCTAGTTAATTGTGATTGACTGTATTGTGTGTGGATTTGGAGGCAAAGCGCCTTCTTTGCTTGTTGCCCGATTGTCTGTTGTCGGCTCCGCTCTCTGCAAGGCGAAATGACTCATCAATAGCACCATTATTTAGCGCAAACACAATAGTCACAAAGAAGGACACTAACAAACGCCGTATTATTGTGAATGTTTATTCAATCAATAAAAATTCAAATGACGCGACTACTGCCATTACTGCAACAACATGAACATTTCTAAATTAAGTGATCAGTTAAGTGAACCAAGTATACGTGGAAAACTGTTGCAATTTCTGATCGTTTCGTGTATCACTCCATCATCATTTAATAAGATTAGTATGATGCCTTTGGCACCCATCATGACTGAACTACCCACTGCTCACAAGCCAAAAATCGGTTTCTCCATCGACTCAATTGTTGGGGATGCCGAGGGAAGGGACCGATCTCAACGACCATCCTCTGTTGAAAAATCCCCGCATTGCCCCACACTCCTGAATCCGACATCACCAGAGAAAAGCAGAACGCCTTCATTTAGAGAAGCTTCTAGCGAGATGACTTCCCCTCTTGCTTATTTGCAAAAGCATAATCATTTCCTCCACCATCATCTGCTCAACAGCGAGAAGAAGGAGAGTATGAGCCCACCAATGCCGATGCTACTCCCAAATCATCACCCCCTTCATCAACTCCGCCTTCCGCTGGCACACCATCATCAATCCCCTCCTCCTCCAGGGAGCAATAGATCATCGACAAACTACAGTCCTGGAAGAGTTTCTCCCACAAACTCCAATAACGACAATGTCAACGACAGTATTATTAGCAGGGGCAATGGTAAACGGGAGCAAGATCGGGCAAGCAATAGCTCGTCAAGGAGCCCAAGTCCACAAGCTAGTGAAAGTCCTAGGCCCAACTCAGATATTCCTTCAAGCCCTCATGAAATTCATCGTCCTTTGGTATCCGCATCTCATGGTTCCCCCCGTATGCCTGGACCCCCACCTGGAATGCCGGTTGGCCCCCATGGTCTCCCCCAATTTGCTGGGTATCCACCTGGAATGCTAAATTTTGCAGCAATGGCCGCAGCTGCGGCAGCTCACAGTCATCATCATCCTGGCCCTCATCCTGGAATACCTGGATGGATGCCACAAGCTCATCAAGTCGCTCCACACCATCATCATCCAGCCGCTGCAGCTCATCCTTTGTATCCTTGGCTGTTGGCTAAGCATTCAAGACTGTTTCCTCCACGATTTGGTCCAGGTAATTTTCAATGTCAAATTATTCCAATGAACTTGAACATTCATCTGCTCATCCTCATCAATATAATTAGGGCTTGTCCAAAACCTATCGTGCTATGTTTCTTGAATAAAAAATCCTTTTAATGTGCTATTTTCAGGCAGCTTTTACTTAGATCTCATCTCATATAAAATGGGGCTAAATCACGTGCATGCTATTTTTTCAACTAAAAGTCCTAGTCGCAAGCTTTCTTGTAGCATAAACTATGTAATTACGGATAATTATCAAAAGGCAATGATTAGTAAAAGATTTTGAAAAGATTTGACGTGCTTGTCAGTAAAAGTCTTCTTGTGGAGGGATGATTGATCAAGCTAATTGCTAGATGAGTATATACCGCACGATAATTAAAATCTAAAGAAATGATCACGATATACCATAATAATTCAATTTTCCATTTACCCTCACTTTGTACAGGTCCCGATCTACCAGGGTTCCTTTTCCAACCATTTCGCAAACCCAAGCGCATTCGAACCGCGTTTAGTCCCAGTCAACTTCTCAAGTTAGAGCATGCTTTCGAGAAAAATCATTATGTTGTTGGTGCGGAGAGAAAGCAGCTTGCCAAATCATTGTCACTCTCAGAAACTCAAGTAAGTAATCTTTTTCCATAATCTCAATGCTTTTAATGGCTAATGGGTGGGTAGTAATTGCAAGTGTAAGAAATAATTGCTAAATTAACAAATAAATTATTTCCCAGGTCAAAGTCTGGTTTCAAAATCGGCGTACAAAGCATAAAAGAGTAGAAACGGAGGATGACTCACTATCAATGAAAAAGTCTGATGGGAGCAGAGGGAACGGTAGCTCAGGTTCAGATCACCCCTCTTCGGGCTCGGGTCTTTCCACCTCTGCCGACTCCTCCACAAGGAACTACTCGGAAGAAATGAGTGACGAGGATGAAGAAATTGTCATGGATGAAGACTACTCGGAGGAGGAGGACAATATGGAGCATGGGCATCATAACATGCATCACCACCTTCACAAATCCTACTCATAAAGTTGTTGATTGCACAGTTGTAAGTTATTTTTAAAATACATGATTGTAAGTATGTATAATTAATTTAAAAAGTGAACCAGAATGGATGTACTTATAAATTATAAAAATCCATGTATTTTACATTTAAATACATATTAACTGTTATACCATGTCTATTCAATACCGGAAAGAATTTACAAACGTATATAATAAATCAAAAATCTACTTGTCAAAGACTTATCATCATCGTCTACTTCTCCTTCAAATCAAATGAGTCAAGCTCAAGTCAACATTATTTGCCACGTAGCCATTAACTGGAAGCCCCAGCGTATTTAGATTTCCAGTATATCCAGTACATACAAATTCATTAAAAAATACATACTTTTATGCAATGGAAAAATTACTCAAAGTTGATTATCATTTTCATATTCACTTTGTAGCATGCGACAGTAGTGCATCCCGCAATTATAGGAATTTTACAGGTTGTAGGTAGTTTTTTATCCCATTCCTGACCAAAATGATTTTTCTTATGAACTCCAATGACTCTGCAAAGTTCATGGGATTGACAACAACATCAAAATTATTTCATGGTCAGTGAGTGTAAATATAAACCAACAAAGGGTGATTGCAGTGCGTTGGTGGAGTGCATTGTAAGAGTTGAAAAAATTGGATTTACATTTTTATACAAAAATTGGATATTGGAAGTTTCATATTTTTCTGCAGTTAAACGCTCATATATGCAATCTGGGTTATGATACGGGTAAATTTTAAGTAGATATTTCAGCGATTGAATCGTAATCAGCTTAGCATGGTGTTCATGAAGATAAGCGTAAACTCCAAAATGCTCATCATCTCATTGTGAGGGGTGTTCTGCTCACCAGAAAAACTTATTTTTCCTTATTTAAAATGTTAATAGCCACTGATTGAACAAAATTGAGTGGGTATTATCACTGTAATTATATTTTTTAGAAAGCTCCTTATTTTAAAGAGACGGAGATATTTTTCTAGGAAGCCATTCCTGCATCCACTTCTGGCTTTTCACAAACTACGTAATAATTCACAACATGGCTATTTTTGTAGCCCATAATGACCACTTTTTCCCTTAATGGAAGATTATGCCCTAGCATTTACGTAATATGCTTTTCATACCAATTTTTCTAAAATAATATTTAGCTGTGCAGTAAACGAGGTAATTTTCAAGCATTTCTCATTTTGTTCGAGTGTACGTGTGAGCACTCATGACTGTTTTATTACAATTAACGAGCACATTTTCTCTGCTGGCCTTCATCATAACTGCATCAACTTTCATCAGCATTATTCAAGTATTCTCATAACCCTTCTTTAAGAAATGAGCTAATATAGGGTGTCTTCTCAATTGGAAGTTAATTTCACTTGTTAATAAAACAAGCAGAGAGTAAGCACCTTGAGCATTGACAGTACACAAGTGTGAAACCGGGATAATGAAACATCTTTAAATGGTCTGGAGGATGGATGTCATTAGCGTACCTTTTCTACACTTTACTTGTTTGGGATGAGGAGCAAAGAATTTATAAAATTAACTACTTCTACTCTTGTGAAATTATTTTTAAAATATGAAATATGACAGGGAGACTTCAGCCTTGTAATAACTGGATATTTTACATTTTCTGGGACCTTCTTCAAGAACCAGCCAAGACCCTTTTTCGTTTTTAGTAATGACTGTGAAAATGTGTTAAATATAAGCCAAGTAATAGTCCAGTAGGTAAAAAAAATGAAGAAGCGTGTTAAAAAGTTGAAAAATGATGACAAGGGTGGAAAAGAAGGGTAAAATATAGTAACAAGCCTACGATAACGTTTCCTCTCCCCTACAAAAACTCCAGAATATTTATACAGTTTAAGCGTAATATGTACAATTGTTAGTCTAATAACAATATTTCATTTTGGAAGAGAAACAAAGAATGTGTAACAGGTAAAGGTAAAAAAAGTAACATATCGAACATACCTACCTTCATCATCATCCAGAATTATTATTTTTTAAAGAAAAGGGATGCTGCTGATGATGATGACGATGAAGGGGAAAGCTTTCAGTCTATCATCCATCCACAAGTGAGAAAAATTGATATTAGACCAAACAGAAATTGTTCCTGCCTGCCCATTCTCATAACTCGAGTCATAAAATACACAGACACCACAGTGGAGTTTGTTCTTACTGGAAAATGAGGTCCAATCTGTCTTGAAAGAAAATGAAGCTCATTTTCCCTTCATTATTATCATCCTCGGAAAAAAATAGGAGGCTCTACCTTTATTTGAGAAAGATCACACAATATGATGATGAGAGGTCACAGGTCAGCCCTAGAATATTCAACACTTTCAACCTTTTTTCCTGGTTGGGCTTCATCCTTGCCTATTTTTCATTTTTCCTATCTAGCTTTTAAATCTCCTCACCTCACATAATGCTCTACTACCATGTTGTATGTAGTTTATCAGCAATTTCTTGTGGGCAAGAGCAATCCAATGTTTTTTTCCTTATACTTCGGCTTGTTAACCTTTTCAAGTAAAAGTAAATTCAGCCCAGTATTAAACAGAAAAATAATCAGGTAGACCTCTACACACGTAACAAATGAGGTGTATGAAAGACTTTAAAGAAAATTATTAACTGGAAAAAAATCCTCATCATCATCGAGCCATATGGCATATACCTACTTTCATCATCATTTCTAATTCCCATCACTGTTTTTGCACTGGCGATGAGGATTGAGGAGGGCTGAACCATCACTTTTTATAAAAAGGTGTATTGACAGATCAATGAAAGAAAAGGATGAATTTATTCATTACAAAAAATCAAAACGAAGGTGTGAAGAACCAATATAATCCAATGATTGGCAATAGCAAATGCAATTCTGCGGACTCTCTGTATGGAACTCATCCAAATGTCAAGTTATGAGGAGAGAATAATCCCTCTTTTTCATTTCATTATCTGTCAGAACTCCTTTCCCCACCAGGGCTTGGAGTGACCTTTTCTGAAAATTGTAGACAAGTTGGGATTATTAAAGCCGCGAGCTTTTCTGGTTGTCCGATTTTCAATTTCCATTTTTCCCATTTACCTCCATAACATGTTCTTTATTCCAGGAGGTGAAGGTATTATCTTTTTAGGTGGCAATGGTTAAAAAAATCTCTCACTAGACTTGCCATAGCGTCGTATTTCAAGCATCTAACAAGAATATTTTTTTTTACAAAAGATACATAAATACATTGAACATCTCTGGAAAGAGATAATCCTCATGTATCTATCTCCCGGCACGGTTAGACGAGCCATTAAAGTATGTAAAGCTATATATCCCAAACAATCTGAGATTGTTTCCACCCGATTTCTCAGCCCAACTCCTGAAAAGACTCAGTGACTGAGAAAGGAGAGAGAAGTAGTCGAGAGTGCAATTTATTCAAACAATTTATTTTATCGTATTTTTCTTCACCCCATTTCTCCATTTCTCCGTTTGTTATACAGACAATCCTCCGCTACCACATTATTTATTCCACTTACTTTATGGTTGTTCACTCATTCTCCCATTCACTCCTAACATATTGTGGTTATGTGTGGACTCCACAGTAAAATCCTGGTATAGACGGATAGAGATAGGTGATGGGGAGATTGAGTGTATAAAACACTTTCAGAGGTTGGTGGTGTTGGGGAGCTCTCTCTGCTCTGTTGTGATTTTTTTAGTTTTTTCTGGGTGCGAATTTTATGACTTGTTCCATAATGTCTGGTAGAGTATATGTAAAAAAGTGTTGGCTGAGACAGGTTTTCTACATGATCATCTCTCTTTCCTTCTTTCGCTGAAAGCACTCACAAGAGTGGAAATTGAGGAGAGAGAAGCCAATAAGTAAGTATATCTTGTATAATAAGAAGCAATACATAAGTTATTGGGGTGTAGTTAAACAGATCTGTAGATAATGCTCTTTCTCTCGGTTGTTCCGTTGGAATCCAACTTTATAGATTGTTTTTTTGGTTGATTTGAATTTCAAAATGAGGAAGAGGAACATATCTTTCCTTGTTTCTTCTATTGCCTTTTCGATTACTTTACAGCTGACTTGTAAAAATGAATAAAATAAGTGGGAGTTGAAGAGAGCGGAGAGGAGAAACAAGGATAAAACAAATTTCTTTTTCGATTTGTAGGGAAATGTTAGGTTTTTCAGTAGAAGGTCTTAAAAAAGTTTTTTTTTCCTCTTTTCGTGTAGACATGTACGGATAGATGTATGTATGTATGTGTGAGAGTATATGTGTGCTCATCAAATAATGTTTGAATTTGGACTGTATTATTGTAGCTATTCACATAAACATAAATAACTGACAAGTTGAAATATTTGAAAGGAAAGGGATATGTAGGCATGGGCATATGAAGTAATTTTTTATTTTGTTCAGGGCTCCTCTAGCCTGCTGCCAGCTCACATAAAATTACACACTCGGGAGCATTCACATTCTTGAGTTGACTTGGGTTGACTTAAATTTTGGACCGTCTTCTTAAATTACTTGCGCGGAAGCTCTGATACACTCACGTAGTGCATGGAGTGCAATTGTATTAAATAAAAGTGGGAAGGAGCTCGGCCGGCTACCCTTTTTGTATTTTATCCCATTTTTTACTTTCCATTTTTATTATTATGATTATCGTGGCTGACTTGATGTTAGCTAAAGCCAGTCACTCATACTGTCAAACAAGTCACTTGAAAATTGGAAACAGAGGAAAACCACCCAAAAGGGAGACACATGCCTCAAATAAAAATGTTGGTTTTTACACCTGATTGAATTTGGGAAGAGCAGAAAAGGAGAACAAATTGTAATAAACCTTGACAAGTGAGATTGGAGGAAATATTGCTGAAATAAGTTTTAACAAGGTCCCTTATTCGGTTATCAATCTTGATGTTCTACGGTTCTGTCAGAGTTTTCTTACATAAGTTATCATTCAAGTTATGTAATATGGTGGCCATGCAGTTTGATTTCAGAAACTTTGCGTTTCTACAGATGTCAAATGGACAATTAATTCAAACAGAATTATCTTCCAATAAAAGTCCAGCTAATTTCCTTGCAAACGATAATTATCCAAACTGCAAAAACGACCAGAAAAAATATACCTATGAACTTGCAAGCCTCATCTTCATGAAAAGCAATACTTTTGTACAGACCTCAAAAATAATGTACATATATTTCTATACAATGGTAAACATAGGAAAAGGGGAGGAATTAGGGAAAGCTAAAATTATCCTTCAAGTGAAGGAATGGGATTTTATAGTTCGCTGGAAAACCAACCCCCAAATTTATTGAACAATAAGTACCCAAAAGTTAGTTATATAGTAATTATTACTCATGTGCAGGTATTATCTCTTTAAAAGTCAGAAGACAGGTGCTCTCTTTCCAGTCTCAGTGATGATGCGGTACCTAATAATCAATCCATTTATTAATCCTTCCCACCAGTAACGCATTACCTCCTTGTTAACATGTAATAAGCCTGCATGGGAAACATAAGGCAATTTTGCCCCTTTTCTCAGTAATAACAGCTATTATTCCTAAAACTTAATGATAACGTTGATTTTATTCTTACATTTTGCTTTCACGATTTCCCCCCTTTTCTACTTATCCCTAAATTGGGATTAAGGTTTTGGAATGAAAATGTGCATTAAATGGGTAAGTAAACGATATACGCTCTTGGAATGAACATTATGATCAGTAATAATTAAGCATCATTTGTGTCTAAAACCGTTGCAAAGGGAGTTGGTCTATTTTAGAAATATTTGTGCCGACTCTGGCGCTAAATAAAATATATCAGCATTTAATCTTTGACCTTACTTTGCTTTCTGCATAAAACGAGAGAAACCAACCTATCTGTTAATATGTAAGACATAAATTGACACATTTCTTTTTCTAGAGACATCAAAATTTTTCATATTTCAAAAAATGTGCTCAAACCAAGGTAATTCATCTATCAATCTCCCCATCCATCATCTTCGTCATCTATGCCTTCCCTACTTCAAGATTACCTCTGCACTCGTAATTGTCAGTAATAACATTAATAATGCTTAAAAAGAAATTGGTAGCCGCAGTACATTCCTGACGTTGACCGTCCCAAGTCAGCACAGATCTGTGTGGAGCATTTGTTGATGATTATCTCCTACAAGGAACTTGGATAGAAACAGCTAAACTCATCCTTTTTCATATCAAGTTCATTCCATGTAGCCAATCTCAACTCTCACAATATCTGGCGTGGCTCAAAACGACCAAAGTTGATCGTAATGGTGATGATCATCATCATATTATCAATCATTATGATGCCTCTTCTTCCTATAACTTTCTAAGGTTGATTTTATGAGCAATGTGATGAGCCCGGGCTTGGCTTTTTGGCTTTGGCCTCTGGATCAAACATATCCAAATGACTGACTCGACTCTCCTAACTCCAATCCCCCTTTTACTCATTTACGATTACTCACCACCAACAAAACACAATTATGTAGATTGAGAACAAATCTGAATCCAAAAGGAACAACGGCTCCTCTCGGTAATGTAATATCGTTTTTCAAGGTTCAACTCTGCCCCAAGAAAGTCTTCTTAGGTAAACGAGAAAGCTTATTATTGCGATGATGATTATACAAATATGCACCCGAAAACCATTTAGGAGATTAATAGTCTTTTTAAAAGATATACCTGATAATGAAAAGGCTTGGAGCTAAAAATACCAAAAGGGGAATGAATGATTATTATCATCATGGCCCGTAATCAAAAAAGATGCTCAGTTTCTTCTGTAGGCAACACGCACAGTATAAATCCGTTGCGCATTGTCATAATCATATACTTTCCACCATAAACTTCCATCCTTCTTTGTATATATGATTCTCTTCGATTATTGCTTTTTGATCAACGTAAGTATTGTATAAACATTTTGCGAGTAAATTGCATTATGATAAATATTTGAAGAAGAATGTATATGCAATCCAATCTCTTGTTATTAACGACTTAACGTGACAGTGGTAAAATTAATATATGTAGTAAAGATGGATAAAGGGACAAGAGACTCTTCTCGTAAATCAAGAGACATGGACAAGGAACTTGGCTAAAACACGACCTGGCTGGTGGTGATTTAATATCGAAAAAATGTTAATCAAAAATTTCAGATTTGAGGTGATTCTCTATTAAATACTTAGTTCGATGAATTCACATTGGAAAGGTCCAAAAAAATTCGAATTAGCCCATCCTGTTTCACCATCGCACACGATAACATTTGTTGCTTTGCAATTTTCTAGGAATTTTATTGAACAAAAATCCGGATTTACATCGCCCCGGTATGTTGATTGATTGATGATTATGATTAAAATCTCCAAATCTGAAAATATTGTGTTGGCTTGTGCTCCATAATTTAGACTGAATTTGCTAATTTGCAATTTTATCGAAAAAAATCGTTAAAAATAAGTGACGAGCATAAAAGGAAATTATAATACTGTGATTGATTACGTTGCGTGTGCTACCAGTTCCTTATCTCAAAAACTGGGCACGAGTTTAAGATTAAGCCTCTTCAGCCTCAACATTTTTTCTAAAAAAGTTCAAAATATTTTCCCAATCACTCTTAAAAGGATTTGATGACCTGCTTATTCAAAGAATGAGCAACAATCTGCACGAGTTAATTCAGCAAAAACCCAATCAATCAAACTAATCGTATGTTTCTCTGCATATCCTACTATTTGGCCACACAATAAGATTGATAAAAATGAGAAAATGCTTGAGTTTTCAATTATGCGAAAACAATATTCTTCTTTAATTTTCCTTTTTAATAAATGCAATAATTAAATTGAAAAATCCCAAGCTATATTGTATAAGTATGATCACAGGTGAGCATGTAATTATCCGACATTTTAAATAAAAATCGTGCTCAAGCTTACGCTTCTACACTCCTGCATTCCACGCATTTCTCTAGTTTGTCATCTCATCTCACAACTCATGAATTAAGAGTTTTTTAGCCTAGGCTGGGGCAAATTGTGATGCAAAATATATTTTTTCCCCAAAAAAGGATGAAGTAGCTGAAATTGATGTTCTCAATCTTTTACAAGATGAAAGTAACTGTGGTTACCATATAGCTGTTCCTTTCACATTGACTTCTCCCTCCTGCCCATGCTGCAGACGGAGTCGCGTCTAATTTATTTACTCAAAAAACCGAAGGAAAAAAGTTGTTGGGGGTTGGAAGAGAAGAAGGTGTAGACTATTTAACAAAATGATAAATTACCTTCTCATAGTCCCATGTATAAAGATAATTAAGATTTTAACGTAATTTCCCCTCACAAGTAATACAACAGCCTCAGCTATCTCCCGTCTGAGCTTTCTTCATTACAACTTTTTGTCCATATCTGTTCTCTGACATGGTAAAAAGTAATTTACCTGCACACATTGTAGATTCAGGACATCGAAGAAACAAAAAAAACGACAGAAAAGAGTAAAATAATGTCTTCATATATGTGAAAGCCATTAAAATATTAACAAACAAATATCAGCAATTGCGACTCTTTATTTCTTTATTGTGTACAGTTCTGAGTGATGATAATGACGAAGTTGTTTGGTCAAATGGCAAAATAATTTAAACAACTTAACTCGCCTATATGCTCTCCTCTCTCGTTTTTTCCTCCTCTTCTTGAGCACAGTTTTTGTTTCTGTTGAAAATGTCCTGAAAATGAAGTTGCTCTTTTCGAGGGATAAAGCATCTCTTTTTTCGTAAAAATACATCCATACATAAATTAGCGCTTACTTACCCAGTGGAAATTGTATTAAAGTCGACAAAATGATCTTTTTATGCAAGTGTCCTCTATCCCCCTGGCCCATTCCTTATTCGCTCATCTTAAGTCAAAACACACACAATATGTTTTAATGGAACTTGATTTGTTGCTGGTGTATGTTGATGCCTCAACCTGAGCATTAATGTAATTAACTTTTTTTCCTCTATTCAAAATGAGAAAAAAATTGTGTTCATGTAAATCAACTTGAATTGTTTCTTCCATGCACGGGCATATAATGGGGCTCATCTCATTGAATAATCACTTCCCTTGTGTGAAGCGAAGGAATGCAAGCCAATCCAGGATGATCATGAAATGATGATTATGTTCATTGTATTTGTTGGCTGATGATGTTGGAACGGTTCCACCTCTTTTGCTAACTATTTTTTTCCTCTTTTTTCCTTGATAAAAGTGCAAATGTAAATTAGAAAATTACGTTTGAGTACCTATTCGCTCTCCTCCAAGTATGCGAGCTATCATGAGATGATCCTCTTCGGCGAGAAAAGGATACTTGATGATCCCAACCTGGCCTGTTATTAGCCATTGTGATTATCTGTTATTAGTGAACATGAAAAGGAGTGAAAAGGAATGAGTTGGCTGGGGATGGATGATGATGAGAGGATTTTAGTGGAACTTATTTGCTGTAATTCTAATGAACGATGTGTAACAAGCAGCAACTCATCTTATGAGTTTTTTTTCTAAACTGTAATATATTAGCAATTCAACAACATAAACTGGCAACTACTTGTCAATTCCAACAACAAAATAAAAGTCATCATTAAACTTGTAGTAATTGCCGATAATCAATATAAAAAATGTATTTTTCAAACTTGCGCTAAAATTGGAAATGAATAATGAATGATATTGCTTCATTGAAAAGGTTTGCATACGTTATGCAAATATAATTGTCCCATCTGTGTAGTTTTCTTAATCATTTTTGAGTCATTTACGCATAATTTTTATGCTGGCAAACAGGGCGCCACTTTTATTACAGCTGAATAATTACGCTGATTATTTTGGTTGGAGCTAAATGATGAATCCTGTTTAATAAAAAAAAGCTACTGTGCTTCGCCATTACTATCACTTGCTATTCCATTACAATTAGTCAGCCCTGAATCGTCACTGAGAAACTCGTTTACTTCCCTAAATTACGGATTCATTGAAAAGTGTAAAGGAATTTTTCCTAAACTATGTACCACTAAGTTGCTCATTGCTTGAGTGCAAATTGGTTCGAGCCCCGAATGCACCAGTTTCGTCAAGTAATTTAGCGTAATTGTTTAATAATAATTGACTTGCAAATTGCAACCAAAAAGTTGTTGGTGGATCTCGTTACTTGCTTTAATCACACTATTTTATGAGCTGATCAACAGAGGGAAGGTAATCACGTGGGGTGAACATACTTAAGGGGCGGCAAGAAGGATAACTCCTATAACATAATAATGACAATATTTAACGCAACTTTGAATAATATCGATTAAGTGAAAAATTATATTGCTTGAGTTTAGGGTTCCTTAAAAACTTTGCTACAATTTTGAAACACAATTTACAACTAGATGAGCATGTTTCCTATTGTTCGTGGTTAAATCGTATGGTACGCTTGCAATGGAAAAAATCCCATTTACATTAGATAGGTTAGGTGTGGTAGATACTCAAGTTTGCACTTTAAAATAGCAAATCAAAGTAAAGCCAAAGTAATTAATCAAGTTTGTAAGTCGCACTTCATATAGCAGTATAAAACACCTCTCATGTAAGAGAAAGCACGGTAACGACATCCGAATTTATTCTAGCGCATATCATCTGCCAAATCCCTTTACCTATTCTTCCCTTGTCATCATGACTGAACGATACTGATTACATAAGCTTATAACATCCCCCTACACTTGACCATTTATTTATCATTTCCATTTCGTAACCCACTCTTTTCACTCCATTCTCCCAATATTTCTCCCAAAAGGTAACAACCACAACCACAACATTACATCAACAGCATCAGGATCACCTCTTTATCATCTTCATATAAGAATCCGGTTGCTCACCCCGGGAGTCCGTAACGAAGCTCTTTTTTCCATGCGGAGAAGCTAAAAAAAACATATTTTTTTACTGATCACTTTCATTCACTGATGATGATCCTCACGATCAGGGGAAGACAAGCAATCTCAAGGAGAGAAAGAGCTTTCTTTAAGTGAGTCGTTTAAAATAGTGACGTTTCATAAATAAATATTTAAAAACGTCTACTGTGCAAGTCTTGTTTCGTTTACCTTTTAAAATTTATCTAGAGTCCGAACCACCACCAACCACTAGCACCTCCACCCCAGCATGGGTCTCTCGCGAGATAATTCAAAAAGAATACGAAATGAAGGGAACGCAAAAGGAGCATCATAACATGAGTATGATGATGATGAGAGTTGAGCATTTACTCTCCGAGATATATTTATATTATTTGATAGTCCTGTCTTGGAGTTGTAGCGGAGAAATATTAATTTCCATGAAAATTATTATTTTGTAAATATGTCCTAGGTTTAGTTT
>JAQGAH010000564.1:0-32506 GCA_034696885.1 Lepidocyrtus paradoxus | reverse complement strand
TATATGGGTCCATATATACCTATTCGAAGCACATATCCATACGGCTTATATGCGATTACGCAGTTCTCCGATAAGGGAAAGGAGTGGCAGCCTGGATAGGAGTACTAAAGCTATAAAAGAGTTATATGGCTTCTCTTATAAGAAACAGTTTTCTACTTATTGTATCTTTTTTGAAATCTGTATGACTATATGATATATTCTTATATCATTTTTCAAACTGTAGCCTATCGAATCATATTCATATTACTGGATTTCAGTTGCCAGAGCCTGGAACACGAATCATATATACATATATTTTTTTGGAAGGGAAGAGCCAGTTGTAAAAGCGAGCAACACAACCAGATTATATATTGACACGAAGTTTGTTATCCCCTTTCCCTATTGATGTTTTAGGCATAGGAGGAAATCAAACGCACATAAAACATGTAGTTATTTTTTTCTTCGCATACATCCATTCCGCCTGATACAAGTGCTCTTTAGATTTTCACTCTACATCCATCTACACGGCTTATAAATAAGCTTGGGAAGTTACTCCTTTGAATATATTCTTTAAAGATGTAAGATGTGTTTGTGGTCTCCGACGATGCTGATGATGATCATGACGATGATGGCTTATGAGTTGCCTATTTTTCGAAGTCTGTGCTTTATGTCTTTTCTCAGAGAGGAGTAGTAGTTGGTAGGTATAAGCTGTAGTAAAGCTTTTTTCAGGGTATATGAGCCAAGAAAGAAATGAACAGTGAGCAGACATCTCTCTAGCTGGGATAGAATATTTTGAAAATCTTTTTTTTTCATATATTCTATAATACGGCCTTGCTTTCCGTGTCTTTAGCTTCCAAAGAGCTTCAAGCCGAAAGTGGCATGTAATCTAGGTATGTATGCATGAGTAACAAAAAGAAGCATTAGAAGATTTTTTTTCATCTATGAAAAAACTCCAACCATCCATCCATCCGTTCCGCTCTTTCTCAAAGATAAAAATGGCTTGTACAGATCATTAGTTCTACTATTTACTATATGGCTTTATGACTAGTTATTCCAGAGCTGTGAAATGCTGTCTCTTGTTATTGCTGTCTGCTATGCAATAACTGGGCTTGGAACACACAAAAATTTTATGCTGATGCACATTTCCCCATATAATGATAAGATATAGTTTGGTTTGGACTGTGTGTGGTTTGGGTTTCGGTGCACCACATGGGCAAAAATTGTCATGCCTTTATAATAAATAAATAAAAATAAAGATCCACACAGACACAATCATAAAAAGGGTTACCTACATCACATCACTTCATCATCGGCATCATGGCTCTGACTCCTCCGAGATGATTCTCACATGGCGCAAAATTGACATCAACTGCGTGCATGGGCTGATAGTAAAAAAAAAATAAGGGGAATGAAATGACTATATATCTTTATCTCTCTGACTGTTTTGTGGTGGGAGGTAACAGCATCGAGAGACTGGGAAAAGGAGATTGACATTAGCTTAGGCTCTATCGCATTTGATTTGGTGGATGGAGTATTTTTTTTTCAAAAAAGATAATTTATGCATGCAGATGTGCTATTGGTAAATTGACTCCACTGTCGTAAGCATATATAACCAATTTATCTCAAGTTGCAAGTAAACAGTTGAACACTAACTGCGTAGTCATATCGGATCATATCATATGCGTTCTTTTTTATGATTATGTGATGAAATGAATACTTCATCCCATGTAAGAGTACCGGGAATACTAGCATATTCATCAAGCAAAGAAACCTTATATTCGTCAGTTATTACAAAAATATTGGATGGCTTATGTCATGGAATTTTGATGGAATGAAAATTAGATGGATTTCCAATACTCTCAGTTCATATGAACTGGGATGAAATGCAAACCATATAAGTTGCACTGTAAATGCATATATATCACGATAAGAATTCAAGAGAAAAGAGAAATGATATGATATGATTTAAGTGAAATAAGAGCATGTGCTCATATTTACAATCCATATGCATAGGTAAAAGTAGTTCAGTAAATATTGCATACATACAAAGGGAAAGTGAAAGGAGTGCATTGATAAAGAGTAAAATGCGTAACAGCACGGTTCGGAAGGAGAAAGAAGCTTAAAAAGTGAGTTGAAGAGAAAACTTACCGAGTGTCGGTGCTCCTGTTGCAGCCCGCGAGTCCACAGATAGGGGAAGGTAGTTGGCCAAAATATATGCAATTTCTTTGTCAGCCAGAAGTAGGGAAGAGAGGAAGTAGTTGATATTACAACTTGAGCGTATGAATGGCACTGTTACCGATAAAGTATTACAAAATGTTGTTCTCCTCCGACTGCTATCGTGATATCCGGTTATACCTATAATAAAAGTAAATATATGTACATGATTATGTTATTCCAGCTATATGATAGCTACTTAACCTTGTCCTTAACTTGAGCCTGTTCTTTATTATTAGGAGAAAACTTCCTTATTATACTAGAGCTACTCGTGTTACTCATTCAGCCCATTCAAAATATGGGGCATGTTTATGGCAAAGTTTTAAGTACATATAACGTAACCCTATTTTAATTGGCAAGAATGCTTCAAACCAACTTATTGATGCATAGGTATAAGTAGGAATTATGCATATTTTGCATATGTCCCTATTTGAGACAAGCTTACTAAAGGCCAAAGTTTTATTCTTCCAAGTACTATATAGTTTTGAATGAATGGATGGCTGAACTATCACGCATACCATGTTTAAAATTTAATCTCCTTATCCATGAACGTTTACAAGTATGGGCTATCGTCTCATTTGGGTGAATGAAATATCCTGAAACCCACATATTTATTTACTCATGCCTAGATATCTCTCCTGATGAATATAAAAAACGGAAGAGGATAAAGTGAAAACTGAACATATAGACTGGGGAGAAAGGTATTTGAGTAAAAGTAAACAGCTATAATGAATGAATGTTTATAAGTACGTGAGTGTGTGCATGTATATGTGTTTATCTCTATATGTCTGTTTTGATCAATCCATATAATGTTGCCTTTTTGTCCTGCTATATGATGTTAATATAAAATATATTATTTTTCTTATAACTTTACCCTCACTCCCTACTACTTACTCATCTGCCTTTAAACTCTTTTTCCAGCCTTTTCCCCTTCTCGATAATAATGCCACACTGGTTCCCTTTTCACTTGGAAAGGAGAGAGTCCGCACGGAATGCTTTTACTTTAATGTACTTTAGCTCGTGGTACATAGAAGCGAAATGAAAGGAGAGATAAGTATAGTGCCGCTATATATATGACTTGCTTTATAGAAGAAAGGGAGAATAGAGAAAGGAGCTTTTTACTCAATGTTAGGCCTTTACTACTACCTCGTTGTTCTTGTGCTCTGATGTGGTGATGATGCTAGTAGGAGGAAAGAGATCTACTAAAGGAGTTCTTCAAGTTTCGCCGATTCCACATAGTAATATGGAGAAGGGGTGAACTCTTATGAAATATTCTTTTCCAGTTCTCTTTGTAAAAGAAAGTTTTTCTCTAAAGGAGTGAGTCAGTTTGGAGGGAATTTCCCTCCGTCCAACCTCCACATGCATTGCTCTGCCCAAAGTATTGCTTTTATAGTGTAAGCTCTTTCAACGATTTTTCCGAGAAAAACACGATGCTCAGCTCAACTTGAGAGTTTGCTGTATTACGTAAGCCTATCCATTCCATCCAATCTTATAGTTCAAATACATGGGCTAAGCTATAGCTTGGCTGAGGAGGATAGTAAAAGCGGAGGAAAGTTTGGTAGGTATATAGTGTAGGCCTTTGAGTTTCACACTATCTATGATCTAGTTGGGCAAGGGAAAGTCTTACTAGTTTCTCCTCTTATCCATTTCATTGTGGAAAGTTGTTTTTATTGAACTGAGACTCAAACTCCTATCATCATCTTGGAATTATCATCGTTATCATGCCATTGTAGAGGAGGAAAGCAGTGCAGTCGCTTGGTTGCTTTATAAACATAGCCAGTGTCAGGATAAAAAACGCTTTTCCTTGATAAGCTTCCCCCTTCATGGAGGAATATAAAGCACATAGACGTTGGTAAAGCAATTTGCGTATACCTACTCACTTTATATAAGGGAGAAAGCAGGAGCTCATTGGGAAAAGTAGTGTGAATAGAGGGGAAAAATCTTTCCATATACCAGGAATATCATTCTGGCTCTGCGAAATGGCAGTTATAAATGGATAGGTAGTTTGAGTATTTGTGCGCTCTATATGGACGTAGTAAGGTCTTCAAATATTCCAGTCTTCATTGGATAGGAGGGATCCAGTTAGGCAGGCTTTCCTCCTGTAGGCTTATATACGAGGGGGAAACTTGATTCGTTACTGGTTGGTCCTCCTGTTTTCATTGATCCAAAAAGAGAAAGCTGGTGCGAGAAGACTCACAAACCTTGTATAAGTTATAGATATACATGAAAGTATAAGTATAAGTATTTGTGTATGCAACCACATTCAAACTTAGGCATATAAACATCATTATTTAGTTTCCCAACTCTCGTGTTCCCGTATCTCGTTATATAATTCATTCGGAGAAAGGAACCTAAGAGCGCTTCAATACGTCCGTACCCACTAACATTTCCATGGAAAAGTTCCCCTTAACCCCCGAATGTTCGGGTAGGGTAGTCATCTATAGAGTAGCTCATGTATGGAACATCAGGAGAGAAATGTTTCCGTCATATGCATACATGCATAGAGATATAGTCACATGCATAAAGGCTTTTGGGTCCATCTTCTATCGTGGCAAATGTTTCAGCTTTCACGTTCGCCAGAAAATGATCGGAAGTTGCTATAATGGCCTTCGTTATTGCTCATATAAGGCATCTACTTTTATTGCCTTTATAAGCCTAAGCCACATAGTATGACGCCAGTGCTTTTTCCGTCAGCTCAGCAGATACATTTGTTCCTATAGGACTGGGAGTGGGGGAAAAGCGAGATGAAAGAAAATAACAGCATCATTTTTAATGTTTATTCTTTTCTCTCTTACTTTCTCTCTACAGGAGACATTCACTCATTCCAAATCAGTCAGCAACTCAGAAAACTCCCTTTAATTTCTTTTGCTTGCTGGTGCTCGTCATGAGGATGATGTCTAATGGATGTATGCTGTTCCTCGCTCCCATTTTGGTTATATCATCACTGAGTTTATAAGGCCGTACATCCGGTCGACTCATACTTGTAATTTGTAATAACGCTGCTATCAGAGTTGACAGGGTAAAAGTAAAAGATACCTATTTGCACCCCAGTGCATCAGTAACGAGCTTGCATAAAACTGTTTGAGCGTTGGCGGAGTAGAACTTATTAGCAATTTGGCTTCTATAAAAAATTGCATCTTATGGAAACTTTTAGAGGTTGAAAACATGAAGGAGGAAGACGATAATGGAGACATGTGAGAGGATTCATCATTAGGACGGAGTTAGCTTTCTCTTCAAGCTTGTTTTACTTTTCAGTTTAAAGTGTACAGTAAATATGATATTTTTCTCTTGATATTCTGCCCAAAATGCACATTCTAGGAAGGCTGACAAGCTTAATCCATTAAAAGGTTTTTCTTCCTGGAGTGGTAAAAATATGAGTATTGTATATGACCGTAGTATGAAAGCCACATGCTTTATGAGTCAAGTGAGTATGATAATCAGTGTTGTCCTTGTTGTTGGTATCTTGAAATTTACAGGTTCTATTTTTAGGGTACTTTTGTAAATCACACAAGCATTGTTGACTTTATTTCATCGATTTTACCAGGGAAAGACATCCAAGACAGGAAAATAGAAATGATTTACTATTTAACGCCCCTAAATCTAAATGTCAGTGAAATACTTCTTATTATTAGAACACATATTGTCGTATAAGAGTAGGTAGGTATCATTAGTAAGTCATATTATTCGTGCAATTACTCAACAATGTACAGATACCTAATTAATACAACGTAATTGAACTAGTAGAACTGGACTGGTAACAACAGTGCATACCAGAAATGCAGAGGTGAACAGGCAGTTTACATAATTATTGCCAGCATTGTCATTACATTTGATTACATCGTCTGAAAATGGTACTCCATAAACAAATAAGTACTCATTGGTAGTGGTATACGATATTTAATTACATTTGGTGCTTTAGCTAAGTACCGATCGCACTGAATCAAACATGATATAATACAGGTATACTGACTAAATATTAAGTTTTACATAACTTGAGTTGCGTAAGTAAAAGTATTGATTTAAGCCGTCGACTAGGGTTTCAACTTTGGCAAGCAAATTGTTTCAAATGATTCAAATGTAAATAATGTAATGCGATATTAAATCGAATTGTTAAATCCTATACTATTGAAGCTAGGCGCACAGACTTTCCGTTATTTCCGCTGCATATCACATTATCTAATGAATTGAAATATCTACTTTGAATGAATTTAGAAATAAAATATTGTATTTTTTTGTTTTTCTCAGATGTTTTGACAAAAGAAATATAATACTTTATAGGGAATGATATGATATTCCGAATCTAATGAGTGAAAACGATACTGATGCTACCTAATCTTTATCCTTTTCTTTCTCTCGCTCTTTTTCTTTGTCTTTTTCCTTATCCTTGTTGAACTGTACATTCCATGCCATCACCGTTCTGTCAAATCCGCATGTAAACAAACTGCAGCGCTGATCTTCACTCCAACAAGATGATGTCACCATACGTCTGTGTCCCTGCACAAGAAAAAAAATGAAAGAATATTGTCAGCAAACATGATCAGCAGTATATTACGGTATAACTTGCAATTCCTTATTCACCTGTCTGTTTGATCTAGGCAGTCTTCCAAGTCGTTGGCCAGTTAGGTCAAATATCCGTACATGTCTATCATCATGCGGAATCGCGATCAGACCGTTTGATGACACCGACACCCGATTAACAGCAGAATCCAATCGAATGGTGACTAGGGATGCTCTCATATTCCGAATATCCCATACTTTCACAGTCCTGTCATCTGATCCTGATACTAATTTTTCTTCTTTGGTAAAAACAGCACTTGTAATATTGCTGAAAGTCACAATAATTCATATTTTACACTCTATGATCAATGATGACTTCAATTTCTGATTAAAATAAGAATCAATTCGCAGTATCTTACTCTGTATGTCCTTGAAATACTGATACAGAATGACAAGGACTTCTGAGATCCCACATCCTAAAAGTAGCCTGCCGTAAAAACCAAATTACGCATGAAAAATAAAAGTTTGAGTAGGTTTTATTTTAAAATATAATTCAAAACTATTCGATAACCTACGTCTTTTGAAGTCGTCACGATAAATTTTTGTACTGGATGTGTTGCTGCATAGCTAAGCTCTTGATCATGACCATAAAAACTTTGCAACCTTTCTCCTGTATTCGTGTCCCACAAACAAGCAGATCGATCCCAACTTGCAGTAATTAATTGGTCCCCACCATAAAGCCAGTCGGCACAAATCACTACTGACGTGTGTCCATTTAAAACCAGAGACGGAGTTCGGAGGGTGGCCAAACCTACCGGGCCGTCACCACTGTCAACATCGACTTCTTCTTTTTCAGATGACTCAAACTCTTCCTCTGACGACAATCCTTTTTGCACCTGCAATTCAAATCATATAAGTCAAAAGAATAATTAATTTCTCTTTAGCCATTAAAAATAATGTTAAATGACATACCATCTGCTCCCACGCTACAGCTGCTTGCCAAATGTGAGCGGTGTGATCTCCTGAAGAAGTTAGAGCAAGCTCCCGAGAAGGATGAAATCGAATCGAATTGACAGAACCATTGTGTCCTTGATAGCGAAGCAAACATCGGCCAGAATCAGTGGACCAAACGCCAGCCTTATGATCTGCATTTAATTTAGAAAGAAACTGTCAATACGATTTCTTAGGATTTTAAGAAATTTAATTGATGCTTGTTAATGTTACCTGCTGAAGCAGTTCCTATAACAGGAATGCCTAGTCTTGCCGAAGTGACATCCCATATTCCATCCTTGTGGCCACTAAACTCCTTTACGTAACTGCAAGATACTGGATTTGTCTTGAAGCTTGACACTATCTTATGAGTCTGCTGTTTAAGTCTCAATGCCACTTTTTGCTGGCCTGGTAGACCTCAAAATTAAAGAACAGTCATTAGAAGCAAGAACAATTCCACATACATATTTCCATATCCATACTGATAAAATTTGGAATCAAGAATCAATCCATAGTTCTTAAATTAATTGTACCTTTTTCCCCTTTCCCCTTTACATGATGTCCCTTATGTGCATTCCCCGACAGTTCCCCACTCAAACCAGCACCATCCGTACAGTCCAGAGATGCTCCAGCTCCAGTAAATGACCTTTCTGATGTCAAGCTGGTGGGTTGTTCTGAAGCGACCGCGAGTGCTGCTAAGTTCTCGAGCTTTTCGTGTACTGAAAAATGAAATTAATTTAATCATTTAATCACCTCACCCTTGTGAAAAACTTCACATTTATAGTTTAAAATCAACTCACGAGCCAAATTCTCCACATACAACGCTTCAAACTCCTTCTCAATCTGGGTGAACAGATCATTTAATCTAGATTGAAATACTATAGGAAGGACAGACTCCCCCTTTTCTGGAAAGTTTAAAGCATATCATATCGTTCCATCAGTACATTCTGCATTCTATTCCATGCTATATAATCAGTTAAAATTAACCATAATTAAGTACAACTCACTCAAACTCGATCTTTTCCTTGCTGATTTCTTATAAGACATCTTGAACTTTCGTCAACACAATCAAAACTTACACTCAAATTAAACTCCCTTGCCCCTTTTAATAAACTGAATCGTCGAGTCAAATCAGAGTTAATACTCAAAAATTAAAATAAAACTGGTCAAAATACTCAAAAATTCTATTCCCCAACCCCAAAGCGCTTCTATCAAACTGATTTAGACACGCTACACTTTCATGTTATGTTCCCTTTTCAACTCTCAACCACAAACAAATTACTGCCTTTATTATTATTTTGACTAAAAAATCATAGCACGAATAATGTGTTGATAAGATGACGATAAGCAACACAAAATTACACCAACAACCTTTAGCAAATGGGAAAACTCCCAAAGTATCATATCACACGTATGCAAATAAGTTCATGTCAATCAATAACATGGTAAAGGTAAACAACACAAGGTAACCCGTCATGGGCATATGAGCATGTTTACCTCATACCATATCTGTTTTGCAGCGCTATACGGTGCATGTATTATCATATGTAAGTTGTCGCCAGTTACCCCAGCTGAGAAGGTGAACCGCAGACCCTTTTTATAAGTTGGACAGATGATGTCCATGCATGTGCTTGTGAATGCACCCGAAAATCCAAAGAGGAGAGGTCTTTCGCTGGTCGTAATGTTTTGATTTTGCAATTTTGCGTTAATTAATGAAATTATAGTTTTTTGTGATACGAATTGATTATTGCTTATTGATAAGCAGTTATCGCATTGATTGAAGTGCAACTTGGCCGAAGCGAAAGGTATTTCTTGGCCGGATTAAAATGTCTGCCTCGCTGGTGCGGAAGGCCCTGGATGAGACCTCGTTTGCGTCGGGAGAAAAGCTAGAGCAGTTATCTAAGGCGTCTAAAAGTGAGTTTTTAAATTGTATATCCATATTTGTAGTTAGTTAGTTATCTTCTTTTGCTTTCTTGAAAATTGATCTTTGAAAATTGATTGAGAGAATTGATGAATGTTTACGATTATGTTGTATGTCGGTTGTTAAACTGGAACATGTGAAAACTGAAAAGATAATTGAAGATTTTAATTGATGGAATAATTATTTTTTGTTTGCAGAAAAATTTAAGCCAAAGACCAAGAAGAAGGTGTCCAAGGACAAGCTTTTAAAGCAGAATTTGAAAATACTGAAGGCATTGGAGTACAAGTATCCCTCCAAGACCCAGAAATACAGTACGCCAATTAGTAATACAACCCCCATCGATAACCTGTCATCGGCCTCATCTTCGTCGAAGAAAAATAAATCAGGGAAAAAGAAGAAGAAAGAAGGAGGGGAAGGTAGCAGTAGCGTCTTCACGGACGAAGATTTTGAAAAGTTCGAGAAGGAATATTTTGTTAGCTAAGATTATAAAGTATATATTGTGGTTAGGTAATTAAGTATACAAAATGCCGCTGTTAATTATGCCTCCCCTTTTACAAGTGGTAGTTTCAGTTAGTTTAATGGTTGGCCTTGCAGTTTTGCTCTTTGCAGCACCATTTGTTCCTCCATTTAGACCTGTCGCGGTTGACCTACTGTTAATTTTAATTATATTAGGAAATGCTTTCCTAGCCTTTGTTATCGTCACTACAATCATAATATATTATAAATCCAGGTTGGAAGAGGGACAGGTGGATCCGGATGAGGATGATGCCACAGTAGACTATGAGGCTAAGCTAATGAGCCAAATCCGAAAAGAAAGATCCGAATAATTTTATACATCATTAGAATGAGCATAGTTTAAAAGCTTTTTTTATTTGTACTTTTTCCCCTGCTTTTGTTTTTAAGAAAAATAGTATTATTGTTAAATGCGTGCGATGTAATGCCAAGCGGAAGCAATTTCATCAATAAATGATTATTTTCTTAAATGTGATTTGTATGTTAGCCAACTAATTTTAAAGCTGCATAATTAACCAAGGCAAGGACATTAAAAACACTTAAGAGGAGGACTACATACGTGTAGACTTCACCGTTATCATGACATGGTGCAAAGTAAACATGGAGGTGGAAGCAATGCTCATATTATTTAAATCTTATGCGAATTTCATACCTAAAACAGACATACACATACACCTGCTCATTATCTTTTTACTTAAAATCTCCTTCAGATTGACGCTATTATTACCAACTCTGCAAGTTCAAAAGCATTTCATTTGGCATGGGACTCCTTTTAACACAATTAGTTCCACTTACGCACTGCCATAGACAAAATCCATTACGTACAAAATGTAAGCACACGTAACATTGCCAGATCTCACTGATTAATATAAGGGCCTACCTGTCCCTTAGGATAACTTTCCATCAGGTAAATGAAAGAATGTCAACCGTTATATGACGGCAAAAGATCCTTCCTCATCTATTAATAGAATGGGTGAGATGATACATCTTTGTTATATGACAAGCGGAAGGTGCCTTCGCTTCGATGCTTCATCCAATGCGCCCCTTTTATCAGAAGGTGTCATACTTGTTTTGTAATTTTCTGGCATTCTAGGTCAGTCTGCACAAGATTATTGAAGAAATTTAGCTAATACAAAATTAATGGGCCGTCAACTTATGCAGGTAGGAAATGGAGGGTTTTCTAGGTCAATCAATATGAGGAGTTTTGGAGCATCCCCAAGTTTATAAATTACCTTTGGAGCGGTATGCGCCGATTGATAGTAGCCAAAAGGCTTGCATCGTGGCCGTAACGTTTTGGGTGCTGTGCTACAAGATCAAAATGAAGTGGAAATTATTCAACGTCCTTGGCGGTCTGCTAATTCTGCTAGGTAATTATAGTTTTCTATGTGACTACCTTTATTTTTTGGTAGTTTTTAACTGTTAAACCGTTCATTTATTGAATTATCTTAATTTTATTTGCATTATTGTCCTCTGATCTTTGAAGACTTCATCAATGCCGGCAAGTTACCATTCAATTTGGTTCCTAACGGTGGCAGACTGCCATTTACGAATGGAGGATTAGGATCCATTATGTCCAGTATGAACTTTCCGTCATCTTTGACTTCGATCGCCAATAATTTGCCATCTATGGCTTCGCAGACCATATTACAACAACTGTCTCCACAAGTTTCTCCGCAGGAGATAGCCTCAGCTCCGCAATTGTCCTCTTCATCTCAGCCGGGAGCATCGCAACAAATTGTCCAGTCTGCAACCCAATCGGTTTTACCAGCCCCACAAAGTTCTCAACCTTCATCCCAATCAACATCACCTCCACAATTGCCTCCATCTTCACCCCAATCTGTACCTCTGGGGACGCAACTACCTCCACCGGGATCTTCCCCTGGTAGACCAAATTATTCGCCACCTAATCCAGGCAATTCAAACATGCAATCATCCCAAATAAGCCAAGAGACATTTTCTCAACACTCTGGTGGATCAAGTCCAGTCGTAGCTGCTCTAGACCAAGCGGTAAGCAGCTTGGGGCCTGAATCGAAACCCGAAGACATCACTGAAGGACTAAATCTTGTTCTGGAAGCCATTGATCCAGCTTCAATTATTAACGGCCCAGTCCAACAACCCTCCCAGCAAATACCAACTCCATCCGGCATCGACGGAGCTATTCAGACGGATTTTAACAATGAACAAAATCAAGCGTCTCATGATATTTCAAATAACTTGATTCAGCCTGTATCAGCCCAACCTGAAAGTAGCCAGTACAACGAAGTAGAGATGGATGATGAAGAAGTACCTCAATTTGACCTGGAGGCCTACTTAGCTCAAGCAAACTTCGTACTGAATAACAACGCAAATTACTATTCACCCCCTCCAACAGTTTCCAATTCGGTGAATGAAGAGCAAATTACAGAGCCAGTAGCCCCTGTGGCCGAAATAATCCCGTCTATTGCCCCTTCCGTGCCCTCGGAAACTTTCTCACTGGCAGCCTCAGTCACTGAAAATGCAACCTTCCAACAACAAAATTTCCCTTCACCTCAACCCGCACCCATCTCCACATCTACTCAAGGACAAGATTCTGGGGAAACGATTGTCATTGTCACGACTGCTGGAAATTTGGGAAGTGATTCAGTCCATGTCATCAACAGTAGTCAAGCACCGCAATTAGAGAACACGACAATGCCTTCCAGTGACGGTACTTACCAATTAGCTTCCCAAAATGGACCATTTAAACAAGCAGAACCAGAAGCTTTAGAAATTCTCCAACCTCCAGCACAAAATGTGACATCCCCAAATTCTCACAGTGCCCCAATCAAGGAAGCACAGCAACCACAGCCAGAGCAAGAAGTATCCCCGTCTCCAGAGAACGTTGCCGCATCCCTTGACCAAGGCAACAAATTGCCACCCCAAAATTATATTGAAAATGAAGCCCCTCAAAGCATCCCTCCACTTGCCCAGCATGTGCCAGAATATCAAAATGAAGTGCAACCAACAGTAGCTATTGTTTCTACTGTAAATGAAGAACAGAAAATGCCTCCAACACCACCTGAAGTACTTTCAATCGATCAGCCCCCACAGTCAGTTCCTCCAAGCAACCATAATATGCCACCAGCCCCAGTTGAATCACAGCACCCCAACCATCCAGCTTCTTCGGGTCAAATCTCCCATTCAGAAGTCCAACAACAAGGGTTAATTCCTCAAAATGCCGAAATGCAAACGTTCATCCCCGTTCCAAACGACTCCCCACCGTCAAACATAATTTTTGAGGCACCCATAACAGATGCTGGACAGTATAACGGAATTCCTAATTCCGGCGCCCCGCCACCAGGCATACATGTCCCTCCAGGCTATATGTTTATTCCATTGGCAATTCCCCCGGATTCTGAAGGCACCCTAACGATTTCAGCAGTACCTCTGGAAAATTCAAATGAAGAAGTAACAGCTTACTATAACAAAGTGTACCCCCCTAAATTCAATGTAGATGACTATCTGGCCCAAGCCGCATTGTTCGTAGGATCTTCACCGCATGCATCTCAAACACACGTATTGCACGCATCCAAGGATTTTCAACCCTCCAGGGAACTTCATGATGGGGAAACTGCTATTCATATAATTGCTCCACCATCCCTCCTTACCGACATTTCAGTGAAAAATGGTGGGGAAGCTGAACTCGCTGAACCAGATACTGAAGAATTAATACAGGTTGAAGCAGTAACCTCCGTTGGAGACAATGAGCATCTGCCTATAATTCACTCTGAAGCTGAACTTGTCCAAGTCATTACTTCATTTTTGTCTCCATCAGAATCCGGCCCCATTTTACATTTTTATCAGAATGGGCCTCAACTAACCTCATCATTTGAAGAAAATATATCACCAGTACCCGTAATCCCTCTGATTCCTGAGCATTACGAAGAAAGTGGAGCCCATGACGAGAACCTTATACATCCGGAAAGCATTGTCCACCTTTCCTATCAACCAATTGACCATGTCGACCCACAATCAGAACACTTTGCTGCACTCCTTGATGACAATCTCAATGCCATTCAGGAGCTCTCCCTAGATGACCTATCCCTTTTGAATACGTCTGCGTTGGAAGCCCTTGCAGCTGAATCAGATTCCGACAACAGTCTCGACCATCAGACCATCATCCCTGTATTTTTTGTCGATGAAAATTCCATGTCATCTGAAACGTCCTCCGAAAATTTTGAAAGTAATGGGGAAAGTCAATGGACAACTCATCCATTTCCCATGCTTAAAATCCAAGAACCGAATCATGATGATAATATGGGTCTGGACCGCTCAAAGCCAGCAAGACCAATTGGGTCTCCTGGACTTGGAAGACCATCCAGTATGGGAGTAGCACCCATGCATAGCTACACCGGAGGAAAGCTAAATCCACTAATAGGATCGGTGTCTTCAATCTCGGATGATGGAAAGAAGATCAATGGAAGTTATACTGGGTCCAAAAATCAGAATAATGGATCTTGGGTCATGAACGACAACAAAAATCCTCAGAATGGGATGTTGTCCATGATTGGCAATACGTTATTTAACTCTCACGTTAGTAGTGACCAACCAACCCAATTTACAGTTCCAGCCAATGCTGCATCTTTCATATTGGCACAGGGTCAAAAATTACCATTTCACCTTTCCCCTCCGTTCAATTCAATCCTTCGCCCTCAGCTAACCCATCTTCAAAATAACGGACCAATCGAAAACGGTAGTGACAACGACATCAATAGCAATGCAAATACTGACTCTGGGGCAATGCCAAACAGTGGCTACAACAATTATTATAATCCAGAGGACTCTGTTCGGAATGGAACAGTTTTGATTCAAAATAGTATGATACGCCCCCTCATCAGTTCCCCCGTTTTTCTCGTCGTGAATACCAATTCCAAGCAAGGGACCAATTCCTCAGAGATGGAAGTGCAGGTCCTCCCTTCTGCCGAGTCCAATTTTAACAGCAGCCTTAACAATGGAAGCCTTCATCTAGTACATCTAGTAAAGAGGACCACACCAAATTCCAAAAGTATCGTGAGCGGTGAGAATAATAGTTCAGTTGAGCTCCCATCTAGCAGTAGTTTGAATGTCAAAAACTTAGTCTCTCAACAAGCTCAGTCCTCGTCGAAGGAATCGAATCAAGTGGAAGTAGCTGGAACATTAGATAAAAATCAAGGCGACAGTAATACCGCAGGAGGAGCTTGGAAAGTTCATTCTTCCATTCAAGTCCATCACCAGGCAAATGACGTTAATGGACCTATTTCACAGCCTCCACCGACTGCCCCACATTACCACACCCACAAGCATAATGAGATGTTAATGAAACAACATTCAAACGAGGAAGATATGAATGGAGAGGTCTCTGATGATTACAACAATAGATATTATGGCAATGAAGTATACTACTTTGGCGGAAACGGTTTGGTGTCCCCTCCAACAATTCCAGCAGTCCCATCACCGACGATTAACAAAGCCCTTCCGGGAAAATACGGGAACGGAAGACCTTCGGTAGTACCAAGCGTGGCTGAATTTGCTGCTACTTACATTTCGCAGCCCCCAGGGAGTATCACCACAAGTGGTACATATAGCACTAATCCAAGCTACGGCAAACCTTCTTCCGACAAGGAATGTCCCTGTAATTCCAAGAATAATAATAACAACAGCCCCGGAAGTAGCGCAAGTACCGGCAGCGAACCTCCTACTCCACAATCCGCTTCTCAACTTGAGCCCACTCTTGCCAATTCCGCAGGAGATTACATCAGTTTTCGTCCTTCAAAACCAAACAAGCCAGAACGACCACAGAAGGGTGACAAAAACCCGAAGCCAGGCGAGAAAAATGCTGAAAAGCTTAAGGACAGCGATGATGAGGAGGAGAGACCCGGTCACTTGTCATTAGTTTCGGTTCTGAACAAGCCAAACTATTCGGAAATCAAGGAAGCTAATAAGAAAGAAGAGCCATCCACCGGCAGCGAATATGAGGAACAGGGAATGACATTAATTGCGGTTCTGAAGAAACCAAACCACTCGGAAATGAAGGGAGGCAATAAGGGAAAAGACCATGCGGAAGATGTTTCATCCATGGGCAGCAATGAGAACGATGGTGGGGCAGAATCTGAAATAGTTGAAGAAAGACCAATGATACCAATTAAGGTGACTTTTGTAAATAACAATGATACTAAACCAGCCGGAGGACCCATCAAAGTTACGTTTTTAAGCGCAGACGGAAGCAAAACTGATTCAAAGAAGCCGATCAAAGTAACATTTGTGGGTTCCGATCCTGGCGTCTCGAAAAATGAAAAGACTCCAACAGAATTCACTAATGTAAGCAGTAACCACACAAAATCCAACCTCACAGCCATGGAGTCTTCCAACCTATTTCAAGACGACCCAACAGACGCTTCACCCAAACCTCCTCCCAAGCAGTCCGAGTTGCTGACAACCGTTAATTGGTATGGCTGGGAAGTCCCAGCAATTAACTGGAGCTATTTTACCGATCTTTTCATTAGCTTTTTTGGAAAGAACTCCCGAACAAGCTCTGGAGAATTTACGTGTGACGAGTGGGATGATGACTCCCCCGATTTGCGGAGTGAGCTGGATGTGGACTATTTGTGTGGGGAGGAGTATAGCAGGATGGACACTGGCTCCCAACTTGACTCCAATGTTTGCAACATGTTTTGCAACTTTAATGGCTTTCACAGCGGTCTCTGCTTGCCACCCAAGTCATGCTTGTGCTATTTGAGTGAAGAGAAAATCTTTGGTAAGTTGACGAGAAATGTTCCCGTTCATTAATTGGATGTATAGTTATATTACAAAATTTCAATTTATCTTATTTTGCTTAACAGGAATCAAATTGGAGCGGTTGCCCGACCACCATTACACCAATGATACGGAGAAGATGTCCTCCAACTCAATGGACGACTTTTCAGATAGCTCATGTCAAAATTGTCACTGTCTAAAGTCTTGTCAGAAGCATAAGAAGTATATCGGCTATTGTAGCAAATCCTGCCACTGTGGAGTGCCATGGTACAATCAGTCTCTCTCAATTTCATCTCTCATTCCCAAAAGAAATAATCATTATCTCCAACCAATAGAGTAAATTACGGGATGAAATAGGTGAAATATTATTTTACTCCAATCGTTTGCTAATGTGTGCTAAAAAAGAGTTGTAAATACTTGAATTGTTTATTTACTTATTTATTTTAGTAATTTATTTAGTAATTTATTTTATTTATTTATTTGTCATCATTATCTATTGGATTTTATTATTATTTATGTTCCTCATTAGAAAATAAAATGAGTACAATATATGTCTACAAATCCGTTGTTCATGAAGATGCAAAGTTGCATTTTATTGGATTCCAGGTCAAACTAAAAATTCATTACATAAATAGCTACACGGACCTCATTTCATAATGAAATTGAAAACGATCTTAACGAAAGCTTCATACCCAATGTCTAAATCAATGGGAATATGAAGAATATGGGCTATTTATCTGTGGCTGCAAAAGTAGGACGAAAGAAAAGGGAAATAAAGAGGTCTCTTGAGGTTTGTTTCAAAGATACTGAAGTGGGGGAGTGTTTCTCCCAAATCAAGTTGAGCATTTTTCTAAAAATAATTCAGAAATCACGTTTTTCCATACTGCACAGTCCCTTGTTCCATGTGCATTCGCTCTCATCATTAGAAGCTTTCACATCTTTTGCCATTGTATTGTAAACGTTTAAAATTTGGTCTAGCCACCCACAAAGGATAATGGGATGGGGTACTTAAGCAGGCATGGGTTCTCGTACTTACAGGAAGTTAGCAAAGTTACCTAACGGGAAATTGAAGGGTTGATGGTCTGCCCGTTGTACAACTAGGTCTAGTCTACATGCAATACGGAATTCAACTATTCAGAACGTGAATCATAAATAATGACCCTTTGCAGAATGATAATTTTCTTTTGTTAGTGTACGGGACTCATGAAGGGATTCTCTGAAGGAATGCACTTTCTACATTTGATGCAACCCATATTAAACTCCTGTTCCCATTCAAAAATGACCCGATTATTGCACAAGAAGTGTGTCAAGATGCCAGAAAAAAGATGATTTATACCAGTTGACTGCTAGCAAATTGCTTAGTTCTCTTCCAGAAGTCCTCTTGTAAATTTGGGAAACAGTTAGACATTGGAAAATTATTATTTTTTCAATATGAGGATACATTTGTGTACCGCAGTGCTAAGCTCTGTGTTGTTGGGAGGTATGCATGAAATTGAAATTGAAAGTGATAATTAAAGTTAAAATCAGGTTTCGTATTTCCCAAATTTCGGTTTATTTGGAAATTTCTGAAGGTGTTTCAAACTAAAATATATGTATTTTTCTGTTTTGTTGTGCATATAGTCTTCGCTTATCCAGCGGATCCCGAAGTGCCCCAGCCTTCGAAGGTAGGAGAAGGTGAAAAACAACCGAAGCAACACCTCTTCGGAATCGGGATCGATGTGAACCTTAATAAAAATGGAACCCTTATTCCATCCCCATCTTTTGTTAACACCAGTGGCTCTTACGCAAGTGGTCTTGGAATTGGTGGAAACTTTGTAGTGCCCCTCATTCCATTCCCGTTAGGTCTTTTGTTCCCACATCCTCCACTCAACATTACACTTGGATTCACTCACAACAAGAATGTCACAGCTTCGTTGGTCGCTGCAACAGGTATAAATAATGATTTCAAAGTTGGACCGGAAGTAAAAAGATGCAAATGTTTTTAGAGATTTATTCTTATTTGAGGTAATGCAACTACACCTGAAAGTCCACAAAGTCCACAGGGATGGGGATGGGGATGGTCCACAACTGAAGCTCCCGGTTGGTCATCAACTGAAGGGTGGAATGCTCCACCACCGACTGAAGGTACGAAATCATAATTTATAATATTACGCATCGTCCTACTAAATGAGAAGATGTCAATGTGATTGCATGTTTTAAATATTATACCAGGCTGGAGCATACCAGAGACAACTGCTCCAGGTAATTATTCAGCACTTAATTTTAGACCTATTCGAACCTACTTCATAAAATCTTATCTTTAAGCAAGTGAGCATTATGATATTTTTTATAGGATGGGGATGGGAGGAAACAACAACAACAACAACTCCAGGATGGGGTTGGGGATGGGGAGTGAGGAAAGGTGTTAAACCTAATCCCAGCAGCAACAACCCAGTCAAACCTCACAAGCCTTCTGCACCAATAGCCAACCCATTTAACAAGCCTAATTTGGTCCCTAACTCAGGAGAAAGTGCAAAACCAGCCCAACCTAACAACTCTCCAGCTCTTCTTGGTGCCGTTTCGCAGCCCCCATTGGCTTCTGAGTTACCATCCGTAGATATGCCAGTAGTGGCTGATCCCCAGCAGTTTTCCGAAGCTACCCAGCCACTTGCAGTCGAAAACGTATTGACTGAAGTAGTACTTGAGTCTGCGAATGAACCTGCTCTAGTTTCAATTCCCGAGCCACAGGTAGAAATCGCTCCCGCTGCGGCTTCAGTCCCTGAGTCCCTCTTGGAGGCTCCAACTCCTGAAGCTCCAATTGAAACTTCTGGTAAGTGTGTTAGATTCAAATTGTAATACAACCCATACAACACAAAACAATTTATATTCCTCAGTCCCAACTAACGTCATTACTCTCATTGTTGCAGATGTCAAAGTGTCCGTCCCAATTAGCCCCAGTGCAGGCAAAAATAAAAGACACGCTGATGTTGAGCTTCCTTCCGCTTTGAGGATCAGTGATTTTGAGGATGTCGAATCTCCGAATGAAATGGTAAGAAAAGGACTGTTTTAAATACTGTAAAATTATAAAGATTGAAATTTTTAGTTTGATAAAGGAAAAATGATGGTTTTTGGCAAACAGAATATCCCAGCATTTCAAGAGCATATGAAGCAAGAAATGTCCAAGGAAGAAATGATCATTATGGCAATGGAACACAACGGCCCATTCGGCAATCAACCTATGAGACCCTCCCTTAATCAACTCCATACCATGAGCAAGCCCACAAATTTGGATGACACCGACGACTCAGAAAGCGTGAGAAACGCTGACTCTGAAGAAGCTCAAGTAAGTGAAAGTCCAAAGTCTGCTTCAAAAGGGAAACCCGAAGCTGATCCAGGCAGTACTGGTGAACGCGGTGGGAGGAACAAGCCCCGTCCTTATGGAATGGACAAACCATCAAAGAGTCGACCAAGCGCGGACTCTGGAATGAAGAGTGAGCAGTTTGGACTTCCACACCAAATCTCTGACTATAACCAGAAGGATCAGGTACCCATTGGCTCCCCCTCCGTCTTGGGATTTCAAGTCCCTGACATCAAGTGGTCGTCTATCACTAACATCCTACAGAGCTTTTTGGGCTCCCGTCAAACGAAGGAGTCTATGGCAAAGTCGGATGAATGCGTTGACGAGGATGATGGTGCGGTGAGCGACGTCATTCGCGCTCCTACTATCCAATTAGGTGAATTATGCCAGTCCAGTGTTGGCGTGGATTCATGTAACGCTGCTTGCGTCAGCAGTGGATTTGAGAGTGGAAATTGTCTTGAAGCACAGCCCACTCCTGAATGCTTGTGCAGAATTCCAAACCACAAGGAACTTGGTAATTATAAAAAACCTTTAGTCACGAAGTAAAGTTTAATTTAGTAAGTAAATATGTCTAAATTCATTTCACATTTTACTTATCCTTGTTATAGCTATGATGTTGTCACCGTTGGAGAACACCCCTGAAGACCTTCTTAGCAATGACTCCCCACCGTGCAAAAAGTGCGCTTGTGCCGAATCCTGCAAGGCAACCGGCGCATACACCGGATACTGTATGGAGAAATGCTACTGTGCTGTTCCTTGGTACACGAAGACAGATTAAAATATAGAACTGAAGATATAAAGGTGCAAACTAATTATGGATGTAGCAGGAGCCTTAAGTTTGAAAATTATATTTAAGTATTTATTCTTTCTTTTTTATTATTTATTATTACGATAATAATTTATTACCAATATTTATTCTGAAAATATTTATGATTTGCAATTTGGAATTTAAAGTAATGCCGAAAGATGAGAATGTTGAATAATAAAAGAATTTACACAGGAAAAAGTTCATAAAAGATTGTATTAAATTAACAGTATTTAGTTTTTTCAACCATACTCTTCCAGGTGTAACAAATTAATTATACTTGCACACTTAAGATATAAAGTGTAGAATTCATAAAATCTTATGCAGTTTTGAGTAAGTACATATAAAATCGTCATAAAAGTTAGATTTATTGTTGAGAGAAAACCGTTGCTCAATAATTACTTGACCCTTGTTCTGTTCTCAATTTCCCCTTTTATCTTGCGAGAACCTTGGACGATCGATGCTCGTTGATACGGGAAGGAGTCATCCGCTTATCAAACAGCTCCAGCTCGAGACACTCCCTAACCTCTTTTTCCTTCTCTGGTGAAAGTCTTCTCATTTCATGGAGCTTCTCATTGATTTGACTCCTTATACAATCTTTGTACTCCTTGGCCTTCTTTGCTTTGTCCATTGTCAACAGGAACTGCATGCGATCTTGGATTTCATCGATCACTATAATAAAAAGTAAGTTGATATATATTTCTACAATACAACCTATAACTTTAATTTCTCACGAATGGCTATAAAATAATTACACTCTTCCAGCCGGCGCTCCTTCAATTCAGCAATGGTTTCTGACTTTTTGCTGTCCGCCTTGCTCCCCAAAGGTTTTCTATCATCTTTCTGTCCTAGAAAGGCGAACGGAGAATTTGTGGTAACCTTCCCATATGCCATTTTATGAGCCAACTTATCCTTCTCTACATCCTTGTTCACTGCATTTCATAACACAATTGAAAGTTAAATCTGTTCATTTTCAAGGAAATTGCGCGTGCCAATGAAAATTAAGTATAGGAACCTGGACAGTATTTTGGAGGTGGAAGAGGTTCCAAGTCACCCGAGGCCTTGATAGTATCCAAGCTTCTTCTGGCTGGAATACCTAATCCCATTGACATCTAAAATGTAAACATGACGAATCACATAATTTTCAAGTAAAGTGACAATCCATTTTAAACACTGTAAATTGCATACATCCATAGCATTAAAGTTGTATGGAGCTTTGCCGGACTCCTCTTCCAAAAGGGGTATCCCCATTAGACGGGCTTTTTGCCTGTGACGACTCTGCGGTAAATGTGTGGCCATGACATGGCCGGGTTCTGCAGGCAGTGAACGCCCATTTCGGAGAATTGTCTCAAAGACATGTTTTTGTGTGAAGGTAAGCCTACTTTCTCGCATGAGATCTGCCATTAAATTATCAAACCGATAGACATATGTATCTATATACTAAAATAAAAGCGAGTTAAATATGAAAATATTTAATGAGTCAGTTAAGTTTACTCTTTACGACGGCTTCGGTCTGAGGGCTGTACTGGACCCTCGGCACAGAGAACACGGACGTTGTTGGACCATCCTCCTTGTTTAAAGGCATGTAATACCTTAAATCATCCTTTCTGAAACTCATTTTGCTCGTTCATGTACTTCACTAATCTTTTGTTGATTGGCAATGTATAATGTAACCTTTCCTGCTTTATTGTATTATTGTTTATAAATTATAAAACTTTATTCAACATTTCGCAGTAAAAAGAACAGCAACATAAAGGTAAAGAATTAATATCACTATAACAAATAAAATATTTTTTACTTGTTATAGTGATTGTAATTATTTATCTTTATGTTTTTCTTCTTACTGTGAAATGTTCAATAAAAATTCCAATAAAATATTTCATCCATTGAACACTGATTGTTGAAAGTTCCCATTATGGAGGCTGCGTTTCCACGTTGGATTGCGAGGCTTATTCTCTGTTTGTTTATAAAGATTCCTCGCAAACTACCACACAGTCTTATTGTAAAAGCACGACAATATCAACACTCAAGCGGAGGAAGTTTGCATATGAAATGATTTTATTGACAGTGTTTTGTTGTTGCAGTCATATTATTGACAAAACAAATTGTGGCTACTTGTTTGGAAGGAGAAAGCGGATGCGATACGCAATTTTTTTTATGGATATCGCATACAATTTGTTGCTTAGTTGTTCCATGCGAGATGAATAAAATGTTAAGAAAAATGACATTTGCAAAATGCAATTATTATTATTATTTAATAAGTACTTTACTACTGTCGATTTGAATTTCTTAACTGTCTTGAGCAGCGCAATTTTTTTATTTTATGGGTTTTCTATGCATGTGAGAAGGTTTCAATTATGTATGCTAAATCGAAATATGAAAAAAAATACAATTCAATCATAATTCCATCCAGTTGCTTTTGTAAAAAATAATTTAATTGATTGCGCCGAATTTATTGTTGTAGACGAAAAATTACAGATTGACTCGTAAATAGATAACTAAAGTTCATCCTCATTTCCTTTTCAAATAAATCGAATTGCCTGATTTAAAAATTAGATCAGTTCTAGAATCCCTATCCCAAATGAATACTGCATTAATAGGCAAATTATCTTCCCTGACTTTCACTTCCCCATCCTCCCCAATAAATGGTTCTACTGGAGGGCCGCCTGTCCTGAAGTAGTATATCCGGTGGAAAGGAATTTCGCCTCCTGGTTCAAAGTCATCGAATTGCAGCTCACACATTCCTAAAAATCTATCCTTGTAGCCAACAAATACAGAAGCCAAATCTATAACTTCATCCTCTCCCTGCTTATTCTTTAGTAAAACGGAGGCAGAGTCCCATTTCAGTCTGTCATATACGTCTTTAGATGTTCTCAGCTTGGGCTTTTTCCCATCGCTAGAAAGGATGATTGGAATCGCTCGTGCCCTCCTGTGGACATGATTGCTAGAAGTATTGTGATCGGTTTCTGTTTCTGAAGTGGCTTCCGTTTCTCCAGTCTCTTCCGTTCCCCCACAACATTGGCAATCATCATTGGTTGGTTCAGATTCACCTTCTGTTGTTGGACTGGTTTTGTCTAATACTGTTGGATTGTCCCCTGAAATAAGAAATGAAGATTTTTAATCATGCTTATCAAGTTCTCACACGTCAATGATCATATTTTTTTAATTGCAATTTATTTATTTACCTGATTCTTCAATTGGTTTATTCGAACACGTGCACACTGATTTTGTTCTGGTAGTTAAATCTGATGATTTTTCTATTGCTTCGGTGGTGTGTTTTTCTGATTGTATGTATGTTATGTAATCCCCCTCCATGATTTACAAAGTATGTATGGCGACTAGACTTCAGTAAAAAAATTAAGTAGAAAAGGGTTTGTGTGAAAACTTAAAAAAAAATAACTTATTTGCGAACTTCTGTCCTCCTTTGCGATAAATAGATTGGATATTGGTATATAAAAATATATAAATATTTTACAAACAAACTGCGACAATTGTCAGAACTTTACTGACCGACTCAAAATATATGACTGACTTGCGCTTAAAATGTGGACTGAAGTTTTATATCAGTCCTCCTTGATTTCAACGTATACGTTAGCATGTGAATATCACAATGGAATTTCCGTTCTGTCAAAAACAGGTAAGAATTACTTGGCACTCATAACTCACCATGTTCAATTCGCAATGTGTGTAGGATCTCGCAAAAACGTTTGTGGCTGTAGAGAGCTCACTGACCACCCAACCTGCTCACTTGTGTGAATCACCAAACCTGGTTGCTTCTTGACGTATATGCGATAAAAAACGTCGGCTGTAACGTAGTAAAATTAAGTAGATATGTCTGCTGATGGGCTAAGAGGACATGAAGAGCAGAATTAAAACATAGGCTTACGTATGATGCTCCAAATAGGCCATAACGTTACCGTTATACTGATCAGCAATGCAGTACTTATCATTATGTCATCGTATGCAGGTATACTTGTTTTTTGCATTCTTATCAACATCATAAAGGTTATATCAAAGGTTATGCTGCAAAATACAGAAAAGTACTAAGCTTGAAAAAAGTGATGGGAAATGGGAAAGGTGCAAATTTTTTTGCATGTATGATTATCTATGTACGTGCAGCATACATGTTGTGTCCAAAAGTAGTGAAGAAATTGAAATTTTAATTAATAAGAAAGGATTGAATTTAATATTCCGTTCCGTTTAAATCAATGTTCCGAAATGCATTTGAGCCCTAGTTTCACACTTGAGATTCCATACAATCTGAGCAAGATTCATGAGTTGGGCTTCCAAATGGGAAACTTGGCTAGCAATCGACTCCCTCGCCTGCTCACTTTTCGCAAAATCCTCCTGGACTTGCTCACTTATGGCTGCAGAGTCCTCAGCCATTTTACACATTCCATCCTGTATCTTTTGAGACATGCTGCAAATCTGCTTTTCGCAGGTGTCGAGTGCATCACTCATTTTTTCCACCTAGAAAATAATTGAGTAAGCACAACAAAATATTTGTAAAGTATTTAAAACGTATGTGAAATGGAATACTATTTGGGATTGTAAGGATTTGTGTAATGACATGTTATGCACCTTAGCTTCTACAACTGTCAATCTTTTTTTCATTTCCTGGTTGAGCATATCTTGGACCTTTTTTGATTCGCTGCTGTTTTCGCTGTCAAAGCCATGATTTGATCCAGTTTTGCCGATACAATTGGAGTCGACCGGAGTTGCGAAGGGAGTGCCGAATTTAGCTGCTTTTGTTGCATGCTGGTACTCCGCAGTCTCGTGCTCGAGCCTAATTTAAATATCCGACGTTAATTTTACAATAACATGGTACAATTGGAACATGCTATGATGCTATATGTATTTGGTTAATTTAATATAGCAAGCACCAAGTCAATCTTTTGGCTTGTACAGCAATGGCATCGAGAAGTTGCTCCTTGACCGCTTCAGAATTATCTTTTGCGGTAGGTTGAAGACCACAGGTTGTCGCTTCACAATCAGGAGGGTTTTCCTGCACTTTTTTTGCGCCTTCAAAGCCAAGAGAGCCAAATTTCCCTAGCAAGCCTTCTACAAAGTCCATTTCCTCTAGCAGTTGTCGACCAATTTTGAGCAGATGACGCCCGACGCTCTGTAATTGCTCCTTTTCAGGTTCTCCCAGAGTGATTGCCTTCGCACAAGCTCCGCCTTGCAAACACAATTCGCGAGAAAAGGCCGATGCTGGTAATGGTCCTTGCGTTTCTTCCATTGTTGACCTCCGTGCCTTTGATGATTCCTCCGGACGCTGATATTGTATATCGACCTTCTCAGGAGGTTTTGGTTTCTCGTTTGGATTTGATAACTTCCTTTGTTCTTGACTTGTACGTTTTTCTCCCGCTGGTCTGTCCGACTCTGCAGTTACTTCTGGTTCAGAGTTTATTTCAGGAGTTGATGGAAAATGAGTCCACGAAGACCACGAAGATATACCACTTCCCGTCAATGGAGGTGGGTCATCGGGATCCACATCGCCCACCTTTTCCTTACTCATAATTTTGAACACTAGCCAATTTACATTGTTAATTTGGAGAAAATTTTCGGCTATTGTACTTTACCAAACAAATATGCTATGACCAACGTGATTAACAGGTTATAGCAAAGTCAAAGTAGTCTATTTCACAACAAAATCGCATTGGAAACATTGCTATATCACTGATTTCTTCTTTCTGTTTATAAATATGAAACATGCTTATTCAAGTTATGGAAGTTTTGTTTCTAAATTATCATTAAAATAACATTAAATTCAACCCAGACATGATTTAGCACTTTTTCAAATTTTGATAAGGTTTATTGAAATGTAAATTGTTAGTTTCAAATCTCAAAAAAAATTGACTGATGTTTACCATTTCGTTATCTTGTACAGTTAGAAATATAAATTGATGAATAAAAGATGGAAGCAATGAAAAATACGAAAATACATTTATCAATTTGTTAAGTTTAGTCTAAATTTAACTGCAGCCGACACGATCCCTTGGTATAAGCCTCAGTTCGGATCCATGCTTCAAGAAAACATTTCCTGTGTGGAAAAAAATTTAAAAATTTAATAGTGCAAGTGCAAGCAAAGGATTTAAAATTTAAAATTGATTGTATTAAAGTCTAGTTAGCTAACCTGCAGTTTGCTGGGGATTAATTCCTATGCCATCATCAGTAATAATGGCGGAGGTCGCTGGGGGCACCTTGAACTCTTCTGCTGCGAATTTTAGCACCGCCGTGAATGGTGTCCCTTCGGGAACGCTGAGTCTATAAAATTGTACAAGGTTAAATATGCGAACTTTTATTTCTCTTTTAAAAATTAATAGAGGTAATTTCACAGAATAGGTAAGGTCTTTAAAACAAAGTCTCACTCACACTTTAAACGGCAGCTTGGGATCTGATGTCAGCACGATTTTGAAAGTGACTTTGGAGCTGGAAAATTTAAACCGAAATCATGATTATTTTTTTAAGCAACGCCAATAATGACAACCTTGAGAAACCCACAGGTTAGGAATCTTCACAAAAATATAAGTTAGAACGTCTTTAAATGCTAAAATTGAAGCTTTCACTTACGCCATATTGATCCAATAAAAATATATAAGGAGTAATTCAACACAAAACTAAATTCAAATTAATACTTTCCTGGCACGTGAATATTTGCGACTTTCACTTCCCAACAAACAGCTGGCACTCTTTGACTGACTGATATGATATGACGGAACGTGGCTCGGCCAATATCTACCATCTACAAACATACGCAGTTTTTATGAGAGAAAATGTGAAATGAATGGGCAATGTGTTGGATACTGAAATCTTTTCATGTCTGCTTATGGACTTGGTCATATTGCAGTTTGTGGAGTCAAGTTAATGAGTTGGTGTGCAATTAGGTATATCAGGTTATGATAGTATTTCACAAAAGTAGATTCCTCATGTAAGCTTGCATTAGAACCTGTACGTAAATACTGAAAGGGATGACTATACATTCATTTTTTTTTGTTAAAACTACTACATTAAATATAGCATATCATATAGGGCATAACATGCTTATGTATAACCCTTTCCTCTATATTTTATTATAGATCCAACCTAACAGCAGTCAAGTAAATGTATTCTTATTCTATGAACAATGTGCACTGTATCAATGAATTGTAAGATGAATATAAAATGGTGACGCCTTTTCAGAGATGCAACATAACTTGCTAAGCTTTGTGTCTCGTTCATGTACACATGCCGAACAAAGGACTACATAACTGCTTTGTATGAAGGAGTGCAACGTGCAACTCTTATTTCATGCAGAAGAATTACAGTCTTTGATTTTTATAATTAAGTCCCACTTGTGACAATGACGTAGAAATGAAAGACATCCAGTCCTGTTATTTAAAAAAAAATTGGAGACCAAAAATTTTAAATTTTTCACAAAAATTAAAGTTTCTGTAATTTACTGTAGGGATTTACGCAATTAGGAATGCATTTACATACGAATATTACGAATTACTCATGTAAAATTACTCAATAATTTATTAATTGCATACGCACATGCACATCTGCAAATAGCGGTTAATGCTAACAGTCTGATTTTACCTCAATCATCATAATCAGTCTTAATGTATTTACATCCGAGTAAAAACAGAAATTATCCAATACATTTTATATACAACTTTTTTTCTAACCAAATATTTTTAACAAACCATCTACCATTTTTAGACTGAGAAAAATATTTATCGTAATCAATCACTCCACTGTGTAGTAGTGCGTATCTTGATCCGATCTAACTCCTCGAAATATGTTACATGCCAGTACACCATACAGTACACCAGTTTTTAGTGCAAATATCTAAAAACAATATAAAAAAATCCGATTATTTAGAATCTTCTTGGAATAAAAAATGATCGGAAAGTACATGCCATATCATATTACCCCAGCTACAATCTTTCCTCCAAGTAGGAACTGTGCATCGTCAGGAATGCCTCCGCAGTTCTGCCAATTACTTTCCTGCAACTGGTCTATTTTCGCTGCAGAATAGATGAATGTGCAAGCACTGGAAATTAGCAGCGGACAGAAAATTATGTGGAAGCCCATATCCTATATTGATAAAATAGACATGAAAATTAGTTTCGACAATTTAACTGGACTGGTCAGAATTTTGAAGGGAAACGAAGCGTTTTAAAGTGAATATGTGACTTACCAAAGTATCATATAGTCTGTTTCCATTCTTCAGGTATGTTGGCCATATTGCAGCAGTGAATATGAAACTAGTAGAAATTATAAATGCGCAGACTACCGTTATAATGTAAAACACTTCGAGTGAAATATCCGGACAGTTAATTTCCAAGTTAAGGGTTTCATTTTCTAGATAAGGCCCATAATACGTAGCATTCACTGAATTACAGAGTGTACAAACGTGGAAAAATTCTTTTTGCCTCCAATCCGATTCAGAAAAGGAATAGAGTCCAACGGAAAATGCGATAAATCCCAATACCCCGCTAGCAACTTTTAGGAGACCGACCCCCGAAAGGTAATAGCTGAAGGTCATTTTGGGCGTTGAATGATCCGAATCAGGTATTTCCTTCTCAAGCTGGAGGGGCCCTGTTTGCCTGAATTGAACTTATACCATAGATCAAGTAATTATGAAAGTTACATGATTGGTAGTTTTGTTTGGGGAGGGGGAATAATCAGAAGGATCACAGCACAAGTGTGATAGGTACATTTACGCCCGTCGACCTCCTCAAACCATTTTCAACAATCTGTTCTCATTCTGTACATCCTGCCATTTTGAATATTTTGTCCTTTCGCCTAGTGATAAACACCTTTAATCAGACAGACAGATAAGCAAATCTTTCGTCGATGACTAATCGTACCCTGCCGCGCTTCTACAAACAAATATGCTGTTGACCATTTGCTAAAAAACCGTAATTGTCTAATTTTTCGACTTTTTCCGCATAGAAATCAGAGATGAGATTGGGATATTGACATGAGTGTGTATGTATTTGATCCACCCACCCATGTTTTATCAGAGCTTTGCTTTATTCATATTTTTTTTTGCTTTAGGAGACAAATTGCTGATAAGGATAAGGTGATGTTTGTGCATTTTTTAATAAAGGACTAAAAACCGATCATGATAAGGTGAAGGACGCTTCCACAAAAAAAAAACGTTTCCACAACGTTATTGGAAACCTCGCTTTCTGCTGGTGTTATATTATGTTCATTCATGGCTTTTAAATATTATTGATACCGATCACAATTTATGATCCGATGACAAAACCAACTTGCGTAATGTTTATTTTGTACTGATTACTTCCACGGTTTTGAAGTGTTTGCACAAATATTTGGTGCATACTGGTACATATGAAGAAATTGGAAATAAAAATGCAAATTTCAATGACTCTAATGACGCAGTGATGAACTAACGATGCGTAATCAAGTATAATATTGTTACTACAGCATGTATTTTTACCCTCTAAAGTTTGTAGTAACAGGGATATGTACGTATGTATAAGACTTAAGTATAATCAAATAAAACATGCTCATGTACTTAAATAACAAGTTGTTCACTTAATTTGTTATTACGCTAGAACTGCATCGAGTTTCGGGTTTTTCCTCGTCTTATCGAGAATACCACACACATGTAGACCAGCGCCAGAAACAGTGTCAAAACCTAGAACAGTGGGCAAATTAAGATTCATTCCGTCACATTTTTGCTCAATGTGTCATTAGCTCAATAACGTAAGTGGTTTATTTATAATTTGGCTAATAAGTAATCGCTTTGAGTGTTTTTTATTTAGACCGCTATTGTTATATCGTATCATCTCTTGACATGACTATTTGTATGAGTCATGATCTTTTTCACCATGTATGGTCACCAATGCCGAGAGAGGAATCACAAAAGCAATTTAAAGCAAATCAAATCCTCATTTCCTTACCCCAGCGATGATCTTCTGCGTGTTTAAGAATATGCTGGGGTCATACACACGAAAAAATGGCGGAAGCCAAGCCGCCTGTCGATCTCCTTCAATGATGGGATGATTTTGAATTTGAACTGCAGACACAATATACACTATCCCTGCAATGAAAAGAAGCACCGAGGACGCGACATGGACAAACAGATCCTGGAAAGAAGATATGTCATGCTGTATGACCTCAAGTAGAAACTGAAACAAAATATTTTTTTTTAATTGCGAAATGGAACATGTACTGTTTATACTTACTGCTATGCAGAATACAGAAGAATATGGGTCCAAAACTGCACATGACAAAATAAAACCGATGATGGATAAAATAAAGCAGATGAGCACAACAGCCACATAAAAACGCTCCATTGACACGGGAGGGCAGGAATCGTTATAAAACCGATTATGAATTCGATCTAGGACGCATATCTTGTAGAAATCATTTTTTATCCATGCAGAGTCGAAATGGGCGTGAAGACCGACAATGACAACCACTAATCCAATTATCTGGGCAACTCAATTAAGTTTATTACATAAATCATATTAGATTCGACATCAATATACGGGAAAGAGGATAGAAAATATGTTTTGAAAAACTTACGATTGTAGCCAACTTCCCCAATCCCGGGAAGGAAAATAAATAGCTTCCCATATTTTTACTACTTCTCAAATTTGGCAACTTCCCGTACTTTATGCGATTGAAACGCATATGCTTAAATGACAAAATATTGGCTAAACTGTGTTTTAAATGTTAACTATGTCAAATTTTGTCTTTCTGTTATCGATTTGTTCGTTTCCTGTTGACACTATTTGATAACGCTTTTGTTGATAATTTGTAAGAGCAATCAATGATCTTATCGTTCCATACATTATAACATGCTTGCTTATAGACTCCTTTTAGCTTATCTATTATTTCCTTATCCATGTTATGCATTCCACTACAAAACGCCAGGTTTTGCAATTATGTAGTACTTGTTTCCCCTTGTTCAAAGTAATTTATAGCACCGGGGAATAGGGGATTCCAACTTTTATGAGAAATGATCGGTAGCGTATAAAAGATAGTATGACATAAAGAGTTGACTTTTATTATTTTTCAATTTATATTTGCATAGTAGTTAACAGAAAGTAGTACTTGTGAATTTGGGCCCGCATTCTCCCAATTGGCGATCCAAACTATGAATACTGCCTATAAATCAAGACTGCAAGAACTACGTACAAGACAGCTTGCACACATGTGAGACTCTGTTTGGAATTCGATTGTGCAAAAATGACGAAGATATGTAAGTTACAATTAAAACACGAATTCCACAAAAATAGTATTTCCTCTTATATCTCTTAATTACCCCGGCCGCAAGCTTTTCCCCGTATTGGATTCTGAAATCGTTGCCATTCTCCAGTTTTTCCAACTTTGCATAAAGAATATCCTCCATTGCGATGGCCGAAACAATGTAGACAATCGCAGCAGTCAGCGAAAAGAATGCTGCTAGTATGTGACACGCCAAAATCTACGTAGAAGATAGTTATTCAAGTGACATTTAATACTAATTCAAAAA
>JAQGAH010000563.1:0-32522 GCA_034696885.1 Lepidocyrtus paradoxus | reverse complement strand
AGTTCTACTTTGACTGTGTGTCCGTGAAAACGAAAACAGCGCCGAAGAATTGGTACTGCCCAATGTGCCGGCGTCGGGGGAATTCTACTAAGAAAAAATCAAATCGTTTTTTGGAGAGAACACTAATACAGCACGAAAAGAAGAAGAGAGCTAAAGCTAAGATGACCAGATTTTATCAAGCTTCAGCGTAGTACTTCCGCCGTCCAAAAGTAGTGCAAAGTAGGCCAAAAATTTTAAACTAATTTAAATATAAATAGTGATAATTTACCGGTAATTCACATTACCCTACGTTTAAATTACTTTTAAAATGTTTCTGCTCATATTTAGACGAACTAAAGCCAGATTTAATTTTTTCTTTTATTGAAAAAAGTTTAAAATTAAGTTTAAAATTTAAAATGATAGTGCGGGTAGTACATGTCCTACTTTCGGTATAAAACATTTTCAAAGTAGTAAATATCTGTCCTACCGATGTAGTACGTCTGGTCACCTTAGTATTTGACAGAGCGTAGAAGTCTTCCAACTATGATTATTCTTTAATTATTTTTTTATGCAAATCGTTTGTGAAGTAGTTAAGTCGAACTTAAGTGTAGAATAGTAATTGTAATATAGGAATAGCCAACATGAGTTATGCTATGTATCATTTTCTCATACATTATTGATCAAGTTGCTACCTTTCTTGAGAAAACTAGATAGTTAGGGTAATTACTTTGATCATAAAAGAAAAACCTTCAAAATATACTTTGTTGATGCTCAAAATACATACCACATATATATATTGTATATAAAATATAAATTACTATAATAAAGTAATATCAGCATTGTATGCATACCAAAACACTGAATTTACGACAATTTATCGCCAGCAACCACCCATATTCGTATTCAAAAGCATCATTAAAAGATTATTCCATAAATTCCATTTTGTAGTTTCATATTTTCTTTAGGGGATTTTAGAGGGAATTTAATGTGCGATAGTCGTAGAATAAAGTCAGATGGCCATTTAATTTACTATAATATTCAAATCATTTGGAGTTCAAGGCTACATCTGACACAGTATGTTAAAAAATTACTGAATATTATTTTTGTTTGTTGCTGCTATAGGAAAACATTTATTTGAGGTACCCTATTTTAGAACTCTATTTAACTTTATTTTAGAAATAAGATTACCTTAAATTATAAAAACTAAAGAATGATAGGAGTAACACATGAGTAATGTATAATTGCATGGACATTGCCTATAACATTATTACCGCTCTATGCGAACCTCAATCATCTTGCATAATATCTTTTTCATATTGCGCTTGTAATGCAAATGCTAGGGAACAATGGGCTCAAATTCGGGTCCAGTAAGGGGAGCGTGCGTGCATCCGAATCAATGAAACTTGCATACTATTTCAGAACTGGATGAAAACTCAACTCAATATATGTAATCAAGGACGGAATACACATCGCACATATAAGTATATTACAAATAGCTACGTTCACCTTGAAGTTTACAAATTCTTTGTTATCCCATAAATAAAAATGCCAAAAGTGACACAGCATTTATGAAACCGTCCAGGAAAATGAAACGACTGCTGTCATTGCTATAATGTTTTTCCCTCCTTTCAATCCATATCCTCTCGTGTCATGATGACACTGTCATCTGTAATTAATACTAATTAACGAGTAGTCCAAGATTTCGGGACTATACTGCATAATAATGACAATTTGATGTCCCAACTATACTCAGCAACCAGATTGTAATATTCTCTTCTGACAAATGATTCATGAACATCTTTACACCGTCTAGTTGAAACCCTTTCTGAAGCTTTACAATGGGAACGTCAAAGTCGTAAAATTTAAGTAAGTCTTAAATTATTCAGGGCTACACGTTCTACAGACACTAAACCCCTTTCCCTTATCGATTCACCCGGACCGCATCCCAACATCGTCTACACCCCACACACAGAGAGATAGAGCTTTCCCATGAAAATGTAGAAAGTATGTGGATAATTAACGACGGTGAATTATTAATTGAACATCATCCAAAAAAACACTCCTCTCGGATGCGATGATTAATGAGGGAACAGAAAGAAAAATGGAAACAGTTCAGATAATAGCCAAAGCACCATCGCCTATTCAAAACCCACTGCGTGGTTAATAATAATGGAAGGACTAAGTTCTGGAAGGATATGAGCAACTCCCATTCTCCCATAAATGGGAAATATCTAACTCATGTATATGTAGATCCTATCTCGGGAAAAAAATGTTAGCTCGCTCTTTGATGGTGACACTGACAACAATGACAGTGGAATAAAGAGGTTACGAAATATTTTCTTTCATAATTCTTTCTCCGATACTTTCACCATTGATGATATACGAAAAGGACAGGTTATTATTATCATGTAGCAAGCTATATTTAAAAGGGTCACTCAAGGTTATCCCGCTGGAGATAAGCTGTTAAAAGCCATAAAAGGAAAGGAAAAGAATATATATATCCACTTGTTCCCTTTTTGAATGACAAACAATCCCGAAGTATATTCCAAGTCGGAATGATGATTTGGATGGAATATGGATAATACAAAAGGGTCAGAGGAGAAACAAACGGGGATGATAAGAAAATTGGGAGTTTGGGCCAGCTGGAAATAAGAAGTGAGGAGTGATGTCTGATGCCCTACTTATCCTTATGCCTTATATCCAGTGGAGGAACAGACCTAAGATCTCCCTGATACTACATTTTATATATGCCCATAAATTCTCTTTGTATGGGAGGGAATAAACGAGGAGGAAAAAACCGAAAGTATTGAAGTGAAAGCAGTCACTCAATAATATGGCTTAAGAGAAATAAGCCTAAAAATCGGGACTATAGACTATACATTATACATGACAATCATAAAGTAATATAGTGAACCCTTCCCCCCTTCATACTTTATCCTTTATTCATTTAGCCTTAGCCGCTCCTCCAAGAGTCCAGTCCTGTATGTCAAAATGAGTTTTTTCTTTTCGCTTTTGTCTGTGGACAAAAACACATAAAAACTGGGAGAGTCAAAGGGAAAGGCTTCGCTTCCCTGAAAGAAAAGTGGATGAAATGGATACAAAAAACAAGGATGTATATTAATATTAAAAGCTTTTCCCGAGCTCCCCATTCGGATAGAGTCTAATTTTACTCGTATGAATTTTAATATGAAATATGATCGTAAACTTAGCTTCTAGTTTGATATTTAAGAACAACTCAGAGGAGAAACCGGAGACGCTTGTGTTGAAAAATACATGTTATCGAGGTCTATAGGTAGCTTTGTGACTTAAGATAAGTTGAAGCCGATGCTCGGAGCTTTCAATATGTGAATAACTGTTTGACAAGCAGAATGCATGTCAAGTCAATAGTCACCTATTGTCCAACATCATCACATAGAGAGTAGGGTAAACAAGCTTGTTTACCCTTTTAAAGGAAAAAAATCCATATAATGCTCATATTAAGTATATGGGAAGACCTGCATAAGTAAACGTAGATTAGCTTACAAAGATTATTTCAAGAAGTGCTTTTACACCCATTTGAATGTAATATTGGCTTCTCTCTCAGTTCTAAAATGTGTGCAAGGTAATTCAATTTGATTATTGTCGGTTTTCTGTTTTCAACTTTGTCAGATTGAAAATTAAATATTCAAGAGGGAAAACAATCTACCAGACATATTTAGGTACTTATATATGCATACATATAGCCTATGCTTTCACTCCCTTTCACTTACTTTTAATACGGCGTATTTCATAGGGCTACTTCCAACCGTTGCAAAATGCACTTTAGAACTAAAAATATTGATCTCGATCAAACAATTAAGTATTTAGCTATAGCAAAAAAGTCTACAAAGGAATTCATGACCTACATAAGATGTTTGGAAAATCCCTCCATGTCATGTCTAACTATTAATGAGGCTCACTCAGCTCGCATACTTTCCGCATTGTGAAGAAAACTTTTGGCTTGCTGTTTACCCATTGTATTCAGCGGTAATAATTTTTTCGAGGAAATAAAAAGTTTAAACTGTCATCATCATAACGATAGATCAAAGAGATGAAAAGTCCCATTATAACTTCAAAGTGGGTTGCGAAAGTTGAAATAAAAGTAGGGTACAAACTGGTAACCATATATATCTTCTTATAAATCACTTTGATGTTTAGGCTTAGACTCCAATCCTCCTAGCTTCCTTTACAATCGACTTGATGCTCCAAAAATTGATATAATTATGGTGTGTAAATACATATCAGCCCATATTTCTCGTAACTAGCTCCCTAACTTCACTTTCTTCTGGTATCATATAAAAGGGTTCAAGAAAGTTTGATTACTTATTGGTAAAAATATGTTAAATTTAATACAAAGCAAGCGTGGCTTCCTTCCAAGGAGAAATCTAAAATGCATAAAGTTTCATTCCCTTTCCCAAACTGACGTAACGACATGATCATATTAGTTGAGGAATGATAAGCCACCGAGAAACTTTTTTCCCCGGAGCCTGTCCATGTATATGACCAACATGATTACATTTAAATTTGCTGATGTCACAACAGGATATTTAATTAACTCTGCCAATTTTGTATTAACTTCCCATTCATACATAACATTGCGTGTGTTCCCCACACGTGGGAAACTATCTACTCGAAAATCAGCACATTCGTAAGTGGGGGAGCTCTCATGTTAAAATTCGAAGGACAAGCGTAACCGTTATCTCTTCCCCTTATGCAAATAGCATAATGCACAACAAACAGGAAATTAAAGTTCCAGGATGCGACGTGCTCCACCGTAACAAAAATATAGCGTGGCTTGGAAGGAGGAGGATGTGAGGATGGGTTTTTTTCTTGGTGAGTGAGTAGCGCCATATATTGTACTTAGAAAAATTGAGTAAATTACTACATAAGCATCTACATTAAAATGATCCTTCCAAGGTTTTCCCAGCGACAGTCTATTTACCCAGATATCAGAGTGAGCCAACTTTTTGCATCATCTGAAGAACTTTAGGGTAAACATGGAACAGACTTTCTCCAAATTTTCTCAGTGAAAGAGCCCTGAGTGAGTAGGTATCCATTTTATAGGTATAAGTATGTGCTTGCCATATAGTGAAACTGGTAGCGTCAGCCTTATAACTAGCTTACTTGTCTTGAGAACTCATAGGCTGGCATAAACTCACCACTTTACTTTCTCCGCTGACTTCCTTCACGTTCACGGGAAGGAGAGGAGGATATGATGGTGATAAAATGTATGGAACAGTTACAAATAACGTACAACAGAAAGTCATATATATTTTTTCCATTTTCATTTTCTACACAGGGATTTCTACAGCTGCTCCTATTCCAACAGCCACTCCTCTCAGATTTCGCAAGGATAATTATTTACTTGATAAGATGTTGTTGGTTTCATTCATAGATATAAAACAGCCAAAGATGCAACCATTTTCAACATTTCAAATTTTTTATCTCTGCGCCACTAGCAAATTGCTGATAAATTTCGTATTGGAAGTGAATATGAGATAGTAGATTAGGAAATACATAATAAATGATCGGCCATACTTTGAGATAGGTCAATGTAGCAATTTTATTGATATTGATATCCAAGTCCACACGCCAATTAAAGCGTTATATTTAGTTAAATATGACTTACTAGCTTTGGCTAAAAGTACATTGGATTTGGATTGTTTCCCTTTCAAAAATAGCAAATAGGTACATAGATAAATACTATAAGGTATGTATATACATACAACCGACGTGAATGGAAGTCTATGAAAACAATATTGGAATTGCAACATGGTCATATTTCGTCATATAGCATGTTGGAAAGCCCGTGTATCCAGCGTTGTACAGAGAGGGGCATATAAGATAAGTAAAAAAATCAATACTATCCTTTTATTTTTACTACTGCATTCTCCCACATTTAGCCCGGACTATATATTTTAGTGGAGCACCTACTCCGCCGCCACCAACCACCACCACTGCCACCACCATCAACTGCAACGGAAGAAAAGTATTGCTTACTACTTAGTCAGCTTAGCTTTGTCGCATCTATAAAAAGGAAACCCTACTTATTATTGACATAAGCCGTCTGATAGGGCAGAAAGCATATAATGAGAATAATGACACATATTTATAGGCGCTGAGAAGACCGGGTTATAGCCTCTTCCTAATTCATGTATGTTTTTATCACCTTCCTCATTTATTTACGGATCTACGGGGGAACAGAATGGATCGTGTCCTATAGTGGGGCCAGCTCATGTGGAAAGTGTGACTCGTCCTCGTCGTTGTCGTCGTCATCGTCCTAACCTATCAGCTGAGTACATTAAGAATAGACTGAGCCTTTTTTTTCTCGTGGAGTTTTTTCTCTCTCTCCCCTTTCACTCCTACAAGTTTACTTACACTCCTTTCCCTAACAACTTCCTTTCTTCCTTTATGGGGAAAGGAGAAAAGATCAAGGGAATAAGTAAATATTCCCGTCTTCTCACTTTCCTTCTTATTAGCTAGCCTATTGAGGTATATTGCCTGCACTTGAGCTACTTACGGATCTTTCTTTAACAAAAGAAGATGATGATGACTTGGGAGAAAGCAGGGGGACTCTCTGGATAATATATAGGTTTTTTAGTATGGAAATACAAAAGATGAATGAATTATGATCTTGAATATTAAATATATGGAGAAAAATTATAAGAAATAGTTTCCCCTCTCCAGCCTACCCTCTCGTCTCATCATATCATCGGATATTCATTGATGCGTCCTTTTTTCGTGTTTGACTATGACAGAGTCATATTATGTAACTCACATGATATATGTCATTGTTTACCTCGTCCTCCTCGTACAACCTACGCAAATATGGGAATGAGCTGTTTACAATCCTGTGAGCCAAGTCTCCTTTCCACTCCAATTCCTCAATTACACCTCCAATAGAATTTATTGCCCTATAAACCCTCCCGTTATATGTGGAGTGCGGCTTAAGCAAGATGGGAACGTTGCTGGAGCTTGTGCCCTCTCGTACAGCGCATTTATTGCCATGACAAAATCAGGTATGCTGATGGATTATGGGAAGGAGAGAACGAGTATTTCTCAGAAGGGAACAGACGACCAGACATCATCATTCCACTTCAACTAACGAGAGGAGAGGTATTACATATTAAAAAATACATATATATTGACTCACGTGGTCTGCCTCAGAATGGGTAACCGAATGGATTCTTCCAAAAAAGTCCTTCTGTTAGAGATTGGAATGTAGCTCGTCCACAATTTATGTTGCAAATGAGGAGAAAATTTCACAACTGGAACAACGGGAGAAAGTATAGGCTAACTCGGTAGACTTCTTTAACTCTCGTATATGATTAGTGAAACGTTGAGCAAATGATCAGGTTCTAAGATCTGGATGAATTCTTTAAACTGGAGCGTTCGGTTTCAAAAAACTGGAATGTATATTCATAGAGTAGAAAGGGAACTGGAAACTTTCTTTACTAAGCACAGTCGAGCATCAAGGTTAAGTATTCCGAAATAATTTTTTATTTGAGGTCGGAGAATGTGTGACAGTGTTGGAGAAAAGAGAGAACAAAATCGGGTGAATTATGTTGAGAGATGGTTAAAAGTGGATAGATCTAGGGATAGTTTATTCAGCTCCTTTATACTTTCACCAGAATCCTCCTTCCGTTATAGTAATCAAACTTGATTTCAATCCCTCCCTCCAAACCAATTAAATAGAATTATTAGGTATTCCCTAAAGATCACATTAACAAGGATAACGGCAGAGGACCAAGGGTACCGGGATAGGTCATGAAATGTGCTGCAGCACGAGTTTCGGAAGGGAAATCAAAACTGGAGAAAGTTGGGAGCACAGTAAAAAAAATCTATCTTTCCAGATAGCTCCCCTTCAGCCGGACAATTTCTGAATGGGAACGAATCCACCGCGAGTCAATATTTTTCAATAGTTTTGTTTCCACTCGACACAATTTTCAGGAGAATGGGAAATTTTTCTCCGTGTTTATTTTTTTCTGTCCGGAGCCTCTCATAAAGAATTCCGCACTTTTCTCCTCCCTTTCAGCCTTGCACACAGGATGAGGAAGAAGCAGGGAAAGAGATCACGTGTGTGAGTGTATGCAGATCCGTACTTCTCTAACGGAGGATATATGATAGCTTCCTTGTTTCCCCTCTGCAAAATATTTTTTTTTCCTTTTCTGCTGTCAATGTTGTGTTTTGACTAGCACTGATGATGATCCCGTGTATACTGTATCCAGTTAAGTTGTGGGTTATAAAAATAGAGAGAATTGGTTGGAGCTGATGATTCCACCAACACAGCCACATACGTACTACCAATAATAGCCGCTATGCTGAGGGAGAGCTATGAGGGAGCGGAACCATGCTGCAGCATAAAAATCCCATACATACTCACGTACTTTCTCTCTCCCGAACTAATGTACCAAGCACGGGAAGACATAAAGAACGGAAGAGAAAGTATTATACCAGCAGCGTGCGGACCTGCCTTCCCAGGCTTACAGCAAACCATGAACGAACGCCAAAGTTCGATATTGCATTACATCATTCTTTGTATACAAACATTTTCCCCTGGAATGGGCACCCTATTCCAGTTCCATTTTTTTTATTACGGAATATATATAAGATGCTACATGTTTATTATTATGATTCCACCCAGTCAACTATAATTTTTTTCCAGGGCTTTACTCCAAACAACACTAACAGCAGCATGGATCCTTTCCCTACTATCCAATGAACTGAGTGGAGAAACGTGTAGCTTTTTAAAAGAGGGGAAAAAATCGCCCCAAACTTGAAGCTAGTTGTAAATGGTAGAAGGATTTGGATGACGAAGACAAGAAACTAGAAATGTTTCCCGATTCAGCTTGGTGGGGGAGAGCCATGTAACATGGTATCATCATCAGCATCATCATGTCGTCATCACTTTTTACAATATTTCACGCAAATCCTGAGAAACTGGCCTGGTCGAATACAAGAAGGGATCTCTTTTTTTTTGGTCTGGAGGAACTATATGAAAATAAGGAACACCGAGGATGAGGGAAATGCTTTATTATCATATTTATAAACATAGGAGTAGGAAGTGTTTTCTTCTTCTGTTCAATGGAAAAGCATGGATCCAACATTAGGAGGAGAGGACCAGCCTAGAATCCATGTAATGTGTAAATACTCTGCAGCCGTAAAACGAGAGACTGGCAGAGGAAAAAAGTTGTAGTAAATTTGAAAGGGGATGTGGAACATGGCTTGTATAAGTTGGAGTGTCAGCCATGTGTTTGGAGAAGAGAGAGCGGAGAAAAAAACAGGGAACGGCATAGAGCGCAAGGCAATAACCACACCACACTATATCCACACAATAGGGGTATAGTTGGGTAAAATCCCTTGTACAAGGTAGAGAGAACCAGGCAGGGAGAGAGAAAGCTGAAAAAAATGCTTCATCACACACCAGCTCTTCGGACTGGGATGGGCTATCCTCACCATGTGCCGTGAGGAGAGTGAGGAGAGTGAAAGATGAGAGGAGAGAGTGTCTATGCTCACATTCCAAATTTCAAGTTTCTCTCTTTGCCCTTTCCCTCACTTCATTGGGATTCCCTTATAGGGGAGAATATGTATGGCGAGGGAGGGCGAAGAAAGGGAAATGATTTTCCATGTCCCGTTTTCTTCCTTGTCACCTTATAGCATAGAGCCCTTTATAACATTTCTTCCGAGCTCCATTTTTCTTACTATATTATTATACTAAATTATAATGTAGCTATGTACATTTTTGGTGGTGGTGGTGCGATGAAGGATTTTTTTTGTTAGTCTAACATATTACATGCTGCATCATCTTACAAAGTTGCAAGTATATGCACTGTTGTCTACAAATCATCTTGACTGCTCTTATAAAAGCGTTGTGAAGAAAGGCGGAAGAAAAGCTTATAAGGAGGGTGTGTGCTAGCGCCAGCTAAAACACACACAATCCTATACAGCTATATATAGCAACTGGAGATGGAGAAAGGAAATGGTTTTGGGTACACGGCTACACTTTCAAAAGGCTTTCCATATCCTTAGGAAAGAAGGCAAACTGGAAATCAACTTTCTCCTATAGGCATAGCAATACTTGCTGGAGAAGACTGGTTTAAACTAGGCTACCGAAGAATAGCTAATGTCTGAGGAGAGAAAAAAACGGGCAGAGTTGTTGGCTACGGTGGACCTGTACAAAAAAGCATAATAGACAGTTATTTTAGTGTATATAATTGAGCAAAGGAACAAATGAGAGTGAAGTAAAGGGCGAAATAAAGTTGCTAGCTCTGCTCCATCCTCTCTCCCTTCCACGGTACTTTGTGTGTGATGGCACGAACTCGACTAAACGAGCGAGTGTACATATGATCATGAAAAAAGTTGGTGAGACACACACATGGACACGGGCATTTTATGCTTGTTCTGCTCCTACCTCAGCTATAAAAGATTAGGAGAGGAGAAAACTCCGGTTGGTCTCCCTGCCTGGAAAATTGCTTTCTGGATGGAACGGGATCGGCATGCACGTAGAAAATAAAAAAGCACGTTGTCGACTCCCTACACTTTCCATAATGTGGGAAGGGCGGAATGGAGAAAGCACTAGGCATTAACATTGTTTTCGTATTAGGTACTTTCCCTATTTATTCCGAAACGTGGTAGAATGATAACAATTTTCTATATATTACGTGAATCCCGGTTAACCCATAAAGGATCCCCGTCCTTATACAAATAGATTGGGAGACAGAGTAGGGGAAATTTTTTCGCATTCATTTTTTATATATTATTCTGATATAAAAAAGTAGTCATTGGGCTCACCTATAAAAGAAAGTGGAGCTGGGTTATCTTCCTTATAGAGCAGCTATTGCTAACTTGGTAGGACTTAGTTGGCCTTCCTTAGTCGAAATGGATGAAGCCCCTTCATCTTCCCTTTCCTGTATTTTCCTACTGCAACCGGGACCGCAGAGAGATAGAGAGAAAAGGGAGGGAGGAAGAAAACAGTCAAGTTGGAGAAACAGCCGTGGAGCTCTTGTTCCACTAAGTTCAGCTGGTCCTCTTGTTCCTATCCTGTAATATAATGTAAGCAGTGTAATATAATGGGGAGAGGCATAAAAAAAGTGGAGAAAATACTTGCCATGTTTAAGTCCCTTCACTTTCCAGCGAGAGCCAGCTCAGTCCACAGTTGTGGGCTTGGAGGAGCTCCCCTTTCCTCAACACTTTCATGGCAGCATGTAAAGAGATCCAAGAAACTGGTATCGATCATCCCACTACTACTCCCCAACTTGGGCAAACATAGCGAAGCATAGTTTTCCACTTTCCACTTTGCTGGTAGCTTTCACTCCTGCTAGGATCCTTTTCCCTCCTCCATGATAATATGTAGAAAAATGCTCCAATTTTTTTCTCCCGAGTTCCACTTTGTTCTCGTTTGCCTCGCCTTTAGTCTGGCTTGGCATGAAAACGCTGTATTCTGATTTCTCTAACTTGAGCATACTTATGTATATACATATGGCGAGGGAAAGTTTTTATAACGGTTTGTAGGTATGCGTAATCTTGGATGCAGTTAGTGATCTTCCCATTTGCCCTTGCTTCTGCAGCGTGTAGCTATTTCTAGTAGGGAATGGAAAGGTGCAAGTCCATGAGTGCAGTGTGGCGTCGAGACAATAATGAGGAGGCTTGATTTCACCATGATTCGGTATGGCAAAGTGGAATGGTAACGGTTTTTTCCTTCTCGCTCCTAATTTTACTTGTCGTTTGGTATGAAAAAAATATATTTGTAATGAAACGACTTACACAGTTTAACTGTTGAGATATGGGTACTTCATACCTGTAATCTATTTTTCAGCAAAATGCGTTAACATTATACAAAGTGGTATTGTCCAATTGTGTCTAATTTTATCTAGTTTTTAGATTTTTGTTGGTAAATTTAATATGAATTGAAACAAACTATTTGGAAGTTTATCGTTGTGTAAATTATTCAGCTAAATAATGCACCCATCATGACGTACAATCTATTGCCAATTAGTCAAATTAATTACAAAATTTTAAAAAAAAATCCGTTGTCGTCGTTCCGACCTAACAAACAAGCATTAACAGAAACAGATTTCGAACCCTTTGTATTGATGATTTTGACCTCATCAATGTTGAGCCATTGAAAAAGGCAGGCTATACTGCCTTTTTCAATGATATTGAGCAATCTCTTACTTATAAATTCACATAACCACGTATCCCGTTCCACATGCATAAAAACGTCATATGATGTAATGACACAATCTGACAGATTCTTTTTCAATCTCGAGACATATAGTCCAATACCAGGAAAAAATTCCACCTCTAATTTTTAACAAAGTGAAAGGAAAGAAAAAAATTCTCCCAAACTTTGCAAACCAGAACTTATAACGAGAGGAACGTGTGCATACACGCGTTGAAAACTTAAGAACCGTGTGATTTCAACTTGACGAGTGCAACTTGTCCCGAATTTTTTTTTGTTTGTTTTGGATCTCATCTCATCCCTGGCTCTATATGAACTTGACAGTCTTTTCACACCGCTGAATTGTGGTTTTGATGTGGATGCCTGGAGCATACAAAACAAGTACAATTATATGGAAAGGAATTAATGACATAGTGATGTCTCAACGGATGATGGCATGGTGGCTGAACAAAGTATTCCAATTCCCGGTATAATATAACCTAAACACTTCCACATTCCCTGTTAAGCTTTCTTTCCAGAAATTAGCAACCTCTGGTTATGTTTCAATTCCGTGGAAGCTAAATGTCCCGTGTGTAAAGCATAAAATGATTTACGCTGAATAGTTTTTCGGGACTTGCACCTCCAGCAAGCTATAATAGGGATGTCAGAAAATTAGGCAATTGCCTAACCGAATTAGTTTACAGAGGTCACAAAAAGTTCCACTTTGCTTCATAAACATCAACCAAGCATATGAAATCTGCATTTAAATAAAATAAATATGTTATCACTTTTTACCACTAAAACATTACCAGTTTTTATGATTATGACAAGAAAGCCAAACTGTAAAGCCTGTGGTAGAACTTCCCAGTGATGGAAGTTGGAAGCTCCAGAACCGTCACCATCATCAGAGCGGCTGGGAAAATTGAGTTCTTTTGTAGTTCCCCTTCCAAGGTAAACATTTACATTAGCCATGAACGATTTAGGGAAACTGCCACCACAACAAGCTAATAAGGAGTCGTAAACACATTAAAACTGTTCATCGCAGTCACAACACCGCAGTAAAATGTAATACCGTTTGAGCTGATCTTCTCCAAGTTGCGACGGAGGAAATCATGTGGATTTTTCCAGACACTCTAATGCTTTGACAAGGCTCTGTATATTTATTTGTCTAGAGAGCTTGGGCGAAAGAGAAGAAAAAAAACATGCCAATTTTAATGGGAAATAAAGATAAAAACATGTAGTAAAATATGATTAATGAACCCAACACACAAACCCGGATTTATTTAGAAAACTTGATTAATGTATAACGGTTTATTATATAAATACACTTATTATTATGAGTACGTAACCGAAAGACATTAAAAAATATATTTCTCATATAAAAATACAATCAATTATATTTTTAGACTGTAACATAACACTGGTTTAGTTTAACAATAGTATTTAGTCAAATTACCCCTAAACATTTTATTACGCTTGAAGCATTTACTTATCATTTCTATATTCCTTGTACTAATATATTTCCAATACGAGCTTTGTTATGGATTGATACTTATGCTAAGATACAAAAATTTTCCTCTATGAGATATTGTATTTATATCACTGTGAAGTTATAATAGTGGGCTCCCTTTCCTCGAATGGGTACGTCGTAATTGTGAGTTGAGATTCCTAGACAAAAAACTGGCGGAGCAGAAAGCCCAGCTAAACTATAACTTGGAAATAAAGTTGGCTCGACGAAACTGTTGCGACTATTCTAAATCTCTTTCAAGCTGGAAGATCTCCCCTTGTCACTTAGCGTCCTCCCAGTTTCCTTACATAATTGACAGGCTGTTAAAACAAGAAAACAAAAGCGGGCCAATAACAAGCTGATCATAAAAAGCACTAACATATGAAAACCTGGCCAGTCAAACGATCTAATCTATGCACGACGTTTTAAGTGCAAAGCACGGATTAATGCTCGAACGTTAAGTTGCCGGAGGAAGAATGGAAAATGGATTTTAAAATTTAATGCAATTTTAAGTGTTATATGCGACTCCAAGGATGGTTGGAGATTGACGTGTTTTATTATCATCCTTCGAATTCACTGCTTGGGCTCTCAGCCTAATTCCATTTCTCCTCGAAATACCGGAACCCATGTGCATTAAGGTAAGTACTTTTAGATTAAAATATACTCAACTGTCTAGTATTCAGACTTTGGAGGGACATTTACAAAATGGGGCAGTCATATCATATCTCAGGCTATCTTAATAATTTAAATTATTTCTTGGAAGAAGCTGAATTATAGCTCCAATTCAAACCCATATGGATTCCAAGTGGGTAGAATGTGCTCCCATTCCATCCTCTGACATTGAAAAAGTCAGTCATAAACAAAATGAACAATTTGGCGGACCCCGCCCACTCATAATTTTTCAAATTGCTCTGTAACAAAACACTCCTGCACATCCATCTCATCCCAATGGGGAAACCCACACGGATTTTCCCTTCAAATATGCACAGCAGCAGAGCCTCCAGCGTTGATTCATTCCGAATCAAAATAACTAGATCACTCTTATGCCTTTTTTATGGTTTTGCACCGGAACGGCCCAACTTTTATTTTCACCTTCCATCATCCTCCCATCCACAGAGAAAAGTTAGGCATGGACAAATGCCTAATCATAAAAGTAAAACTTTTTTTAGGGATGACATGACACCGCTGTGCAAACCGTGTGATTTGATCTTATAGTCTTTGTATTAGGTGAAACCACCCAAGGAAAAATCCCTTTTTATGTCTTTCGCAGCGTATAAGGTCAAATCTCCTGTTTGACCGATTTTTACAACCCTTGTTGGAAATCATGGCGTTTTACTACGTATCAACATTTAACCCATGAATGTGTAAAAAAGGGATCAAGCCAAACCGATGATGCGAAACAAAAAGGATGCTATTTTACAATGACCCTGGTAGGTTAGGTGGTCTCTAGCGGCGCTAGAGAGTTTATTTATCTGACTTGCCCGTTTTATCAAGACCGTTTTCTATCAGTTTTCATTGATTGATATTAATTTTATTATTTTAACGTGTTTAAATCGTTTCATTTGGAAAGCACTGTGCTTCCAACGATAACTTTCCTCTCTTCCAAGTGAATTAAATGGGGGGAAAGAGAGAGCACGGGATTAAATTCAATTTGCCTTACCAGAATAATGAAAATAAGTTGATATATTTTCCAGGAAATGGCATTTCTCTGAACCATGATGACGTCGAGGATATGGCGCTAGTCTTACTCATAAATGTTGTATGATTCCCAGTATACATTAGTATAAATATGGTGATGACGCTGAGGAGAGGAGCAGGAAGGTAAAAAAATTGCTCGACTTGTCTTAAGTAGTTTGGAAGTAAGTTGGTGCTTAGCTTTCCCTCCCCAAAAAGAATACGTATTCTGTCAAGACAATCTGTGTAACTTAACTTGGGAAACAAGTGGGGGGAATGAAGTCATAAATGAAACATCGAAATGTTAGTAATGGAGAAAGTTTGGATGAAGTGAAAGTGGAAAAGTGCCCTTCTATCAAGAGGCAAAGGAATACCTTTTTTAATGCACTTAAACAAGTCGGAAGAAATGTTGATGGTTCATTCCAACTTGAAGTATAATCGAATTCAGACATTGAATCTATTATGGTACTGACTGTCTGGATGGAATAAAAAAAAGAGAAATTTACCATTTCATATTTTATCCGCGAGTGTGTGTTGCTCCAGTTTCTATACGGGGAACGGTTCCCTCCCATTTCTAAACAATCTTTGTCCGTATGGATGACGTGATGAAGGAGGTAAAAGTGAAGGCTGTCGCCTCATCGGTGGCATCGGGAGCACTTGCCTATTTCTTCCTCCATTTGGTGGAGGACCGGAGTGAAATCTTCTTGGCGGTGGAATCTGTCGATTCCCATGTGTTGGCCGGTATGGATGATCCCGTTGAAAATTGTATCTCTGAGGTAGTGAAGGTCTTCCCATGACTCCTAGTGAGGAGGAGGATGATGGTGGGGGTGCCGCTGCTGGTGGATTCTGGGACGGGGTTTTCGAACCATTGTCTTGATTTATCGTCTGCCAAATATCGGTAAGGAGGGTTAAGGACAGTGGGTCGGGAGAGGTATCCTCCTCTCCATCACCTGCTTTATGATCGTCCTTTGCTCTCTTTGCTGAGCTTTCCTCCTCAGTTCTGTTCACATCCTTCCTTCTAGCACTCTGCGGGATCTTCTGTGCATATGCAAATAATAATATTGCAACATACATGCAAAATCTGCAAAAGCATATAAGCGCTTATGAAGATTTTGGAAAACAAGCAGAAATCCATTTTCTAGCTCTTTCCAAGAGAATCTCTACTCACAACAGAATTCTCCAGCTCTGTCAAAAGTTTAGATTTTACCTGTTTCCTGCTGCTTGCCTTACTCTGTCTTCATCCGATCTATCTCTATCGGTGAGACAACAACTTTCGTTTTAACTGCCTTTCCCTTCCACATTGACTTGACATGTCAGACTATAGTCTACAAAGTTGCCTACTTTCGTTTTTTGATTATCCTCTACAAATACACTCAGGACTGTAAAATACTATACAGCGCGCTTTCAGGTACACATCACAACCGCCAATTATATTGAATAGATCAAACAGTCAAAAACCACCCAAGAGTACTGGCGGCTTGCCCTAGCTATGAATTATTGATAAACAGTTTTTTTTTTTCAAAACGAGAATTAGATGTTTGAGATAAAAGGGTTTTTCACTCTCCTGCTTTCTCCCTGCCACTCCCCAAATGACAGTTCCGACAACACGGTCTTATCATTCTAGTAGGATGATATACCAGACCTAACTGTAGCTTCATGATGCCCTTCATTTATTTGGGTAGCACTTTTGCCACAGTTAAATTACTATATTTCGACCGGATAGTGTCGAAAACTTGTTTTACAGCTTAAAATATGGATGAATTTCATTCGTGGTCATCGTATTGAATTTTTCAATTACTCATCATGACAAATTTCCCAAACGACATATAACGGCAGCCGAAAAGGATCGCATTTTATGATATCAGCAAAGGAAATGAAAGGTTTCAATAAAAAATGACCAACGATTCGATACCATTTTGAAACTGAGGCTTTTCTACTGAAAAAATTTCACGTAGAGAAAGCATTTTCTGGTTAATTCCCTCCAGTGACTGACTTTGTACATGATTTCCCTGTTGTTTCTACATATTCACTGGATGATCGAGTTTATTCCGATTATAAACTCGCTGTCATCGCGTAAAACTAATTTTTTCCCCTTCATACCGTTGTTGTCGCGGATAAGGTCGAGTTTCTCTGACTCCTCCGCCTGCTTCCCAGTCGACCGCCACCATTACCGGTAATAGGTTTTTTGGATCCGACTTTCCTCACTTTTATTAGATTTTCTTGAGATAATGTTTCCTCATTTTCTGGAAAATTAGTTGAAGCTATAGATGAAACAGATGCTACAACCGGGGAGCGACGCGTCTCCTCTCCCACCGAGATTGATTCTGGGAAAAGGATAGAAAAAAGAGAGAAAAGGTTGTAATAGTGCGGAGCTGAAAGAAGCTTCCTCTTGATCGAGTCAATTAACTCCTCTTTTGATAGATAAAAGAATTTCCTCTCTTATCCTACCCGTCCCGTTGGATGAGCACTGGAGTAAAAAAAGAGCACCTCCAATACTTCGAGGTGAAGGAAACCCAAGGGACTGAATAAAAATAAGCATGTTAAGAGAGGTGGAAATGGGTAAATGGTGAATTAATTTATGAACAATACATCCTGACTATCGAGCAGTGCTCATCAACTCTAGTTTAGTATTCATAACTGGATTTCTGGAGAACTAATCATTTTCCGAAAGGAATCTCTGCTTTTCCATATTTACCTTCGTATTCCCCATCCAAGAGCTTCCAGCTACTTAGCTTCCCAATTTGTGTCTGATGAATGGAGCGCGTGTCATTGTCAGCCTCAGCATCCTCCAACAAATGAAGCTGCGGTCTGGACATGAGGCTGTCACTCCCTTCCTGACTGGAACTACGTGGTGGGAGAGGGGCTGTCTCTGAGTTTGGGCTTGAAATTATGGAGATGACAGACTGGGACTTTGGAGTCAAAACATCATTCCTCGAGGCAATTTTGTCCACATCACGACGTCCGGTCTGTTGAGCTGGGCTGTTTCGCGGTGTGTCAGCGAATCCAACAAGAGCATGTGGATTACTTGCCCCATTGCCTGTCAATGACGGGGATGACAGTGACGGTGGAAATGGGGGCCATGCAGGAAACCGTTTATGTGAAGGTCTCGGGTACGCAGGGAATTGGACGGGTGGTGGTGGATGTCGTTGCTGCTGGAGCTCCTGTGGTTTCACCAAGAGCTGCTGGGAATTATACTGATAATGCTGTGGATGATTCTGACGCTGTCTATGAAAGTTGAAGAGTTTTACGGCGTCGTGAAAGTAAGACTGTTGTGGGAAGCCAGCTGGGACCCTTTCATTAGGGAAAAATGCAAAAAGATTTTTGCTACCGTGAACACGGCCGCTGCCAACACCAAGGCCATTCATATTCCTGGGTCTGGGCACTCCAACAGTGGGGCTTATGCTACTTCCAAGGGTTTCAAGTGAGCCAGACGAAGATGCTGCTGATGCTGATGATGACAAAGAAGGGGAAAGTGCGTTCTCCCCATGTTGGCTTTCCGAAGTGGAAAAGGCTCCTCCTGCACATATCGTTACGTATGAGTAGGGAATAAAGAGAGTCCTTGAGTCAGTCTGCCCGTTTTGGAGGCAAATATATATATATTTTTTTGAGAAAGAGATTTTTGTCTTTTAAAGAACCAGGACCACATTCTACTTTACTTTAAAGTACTTCCATCTATAAAGGAGAACTATCTGGAGGATGGTTTTTATCCGATCCTCCACACTACATTACTTTAGAGTAACTACGGAATCATTTCATTTTGATGAGGTTGAGGAATGAAGGGAGCTTACGTGATTATTTGACTACATCTACCTTGTTAACTCAATAATACACTACAGTTTTTATTTCCAGCACTACAACTACCAAATAGCTACCAACAATAGAGAGTCCTTCCCCATTTTTAGAATGTCTTTTCATTAGATCATTACCAACAGTTACTGGGAATGGGGAACTGTGAAGTCCTTGCTGAGACGGGGATAATCTTCCTTTGTTGAGAGTGCTGCTTGGAGCTTGCTGGAATAGCTCTTCTGAGGATGAGGGCATATTGCGACCAGAGCCCTATAACCAATTTTGACCTTGTTATATATAATGCTAGTATAATAATCATAATGATATTGGAGGAGGATATCCATTCCAACTGGCCATTGCATTGGAAGAGAGAAAAAAGAGCCTCCGCCTGGAAAGTCTATCCCATATTACAGGAAATATATAAGTGCATGGCTCTGTTGAATGATAAGATTTTCTCCGCATGCTTTGGAGAAAGCTTTCACTCCCTTCGCCTTGCTCCCGATGATTACGATATTATTATGTATGGCACAGTTATGGGGCATAAATAATAATAGTCTATGTGTGGCTGCGAGGATCGGAGGAGCTTGTTGTTGGGTATCATAAAATAAAGAGAAATAACCTGGAATGGCTTTTCATGATGATGATGATGCGGCTGATGACGATGATTCCGTTGACGATGGCGAGCTTCAAAGTTCAAGGAAACGTTAAATCCATCAATGTCCAAAGGAGAGGGACGGAAGACGGGACTAAAACTTTCGTAAACTGGCTTAGATCCTTCCATCCTTTTAGTACTTTCCGTGGTTGTGCCACTTCCCAAGACCATTAACTTTGTAGGCTTCATATTTTTCATCAACTCATCGCCACCATGATCATCATCATCAGCATGGTCACTAGACTTGGGATCGGTTGCGTTGGCTTCGCTACTCATAAGGCTGCTAGTGCCTTTCCCAGAGATGATCCGAACCCGGAATGACGTCCCTCCTTTGGTCGTTTCCGGAAGGGGGTTGGAAGTTGTGGAGGTTAGAGGCTCGGTTGTTCCAGGGACATGGAGAACCTCTACAATTTCACTCTAATATGATGACAGGGAGGGTTAACAAGAAGGAATGGATCTTTTTTTATCTTAAACTATATTGTCAGTGTAGACAATTTTCTTAAGTGGAGGCTTTAGGTCTGGTGATCAAAAACTGGGATTTCAATACCTCGTAATGAGCATCATCATTATCATTCCATATCGTTTTCATCAACACATCATTACCATCAGGAGAGGGAACTTTAGTTAGGAATGGAGTAAGATTAATATTATGAATCGAGATGGGAGTAAAGTCTTTTAATAGAGTTTGGAATTAAAACTTGTTTATAAGCTACATATATTTATCGCAGAAAGTTTACAAAGTTTGATAGGGCTGTTTAGTATACTGAAGTGTTTTATCATTATCACAAGCTATGAAGGGTTAACATAACAATACACAAGTGAATAAAAGTGTAAGCCAAATGCTAAAAGTTTAGATTTTAGGTGCAGCCACTAGCCAGACAGTCTCATATCATAAGTATCCTTATCTTACGTTTATACTTATCTACAACGATGACGATAAGAAATAATCCCTATCCGTTTTAGTTTATCCATATTATCTTAACTCTCAAATTACTCTCAAATTTGAAGGAAAAAATTGATAAAAAATGAACCAATATCCTTCTAAATCAACTTCCCAATAGCTATTAAAGTCCACTTAAAATTTTCCTCTATTACCATTCCCCCTTTTTTAATAACGCTTGTCTTCATTTTTTTAAGAGAAACTACTTCTTTTCAGAATGACATAAATTGCAGCTCCATTCCCCCCTGCTACTGACAAAAATCTAGAAAGAAATGGGCTAGAAAGAGAGGCCAAGGTGGCACAAGATAAGGAAGGAAACGAGCTGAAAAAGGCTCACAGCTACTATTCATCCCATTTTTTGCCAGCTTCTCTCTCCTCCACTGCAATAAATATGGGAAACGACATATCACATCGGAGCGGGAGGCCCAAGCAGACATCCACTACGAACGTTAATGTGTACATGAGCAATTTTCCCCTTTCCTCCGCTTTCTCTATCCGTGCGGAGCAAACCGGGAGTTTAGGAGGCTTAACGCGTTGCAAAAATCCAGGGTTTAATTTTCCTCCTGATAAGATCTCAACAAAGCCTAGTGATCAACGGGAATATGACTCAAAATCAATACCTGTGGGACTATAAATATTACTCGGGATCCATAGGCCCCCCGTCCTCTCACTATAGCAGATAAGGCATGATCCTTACACTGAGCAGTTTTCTTTGACACAAGAAACCCTGATATTATGCCAAGGACTAAGGCTACGAACAAGGAAAAGTATAACTTTGTATTCCACTGTTAAACTTGTTGTTGAATAGCGAAATCAAATTGATAAACCCGAGTGTAGAGCAACTAGCTGGAGAGAAAATAGGAACCCCTGTGGGCTCCACTATTACTAATATAATATTACTTCCATATCCCATATCCCGCTTTGCGAGAGAAAAAAAAATCAACTATAAAAGCGCAGAGGAGAATGGACTACTTTCACTCTGGAAAAAAATACCTTTGTACATTCTTCATGAAGAAAGGAGAAAAGAGCAAGGAACTAACGCTTTTCATATATCCCCCCGTTTTCTCTTCTCTCAAGTGAACCATGGGAATAGTTCGTTGAAAGCTAGTCACTTAATACATTTTTTTTGTATTTATTTTTAAAAAATGAAATGGAGGAAGCGTGGAAAAAAGGAGGAAAAAATTGCTTCCTACTTTTATATTGATATGGATATATATAGATCATATGACAGGAAGACAAAAAAAATTAGCTATGATATAATATGACTACAGTATAACTACTCAGCTTCAACTTTCTAGGATAATACTCCCAATCATGATGATCCTGACGGTCATATACCCAAAAACCAGTTGATATTTATATCCCCAAGACAGAAGATGGAAGTATCATGATAAGAGCCTAGACGAGTCGTTAGTTTAGATGGATAATTGTGACGAGGGAAAGATAGTGTTGGGAAGGATGGAGAAGAATTCCCTTACAAAAGGGTATAATGCACACGAGCGTACAATGTTGCATGGAAAGTTGGCAGAATATTAGCCCAAGAAAAAGAGCCTTTGTTGGGGCATCATCACTTCAGCGAAAATATGTATAATTAGATGGGCTGAGCAGGGAAGAATAATCTGGCGAGGATGCAGTTTCGACAGGAGAAAGAGCAAACAACAAAGGAATTATTGATGGCGGCAGGGATATCGCAAACACGTCAGTTTCACGGATAAGCATAAAAAGTAACGGGATGGTGGTGGGGTAATGATGATGATGGGAATTCGGCATGGCATGACATGATATAACTGATCCAACCGAAAAGTAACCTTGGATTCCCTTCTCGTCTGGGATGAACAAAGTGAAACTGGGTTGCAGACTTCCAAAAATGAAATTCTGCAACCTTTTCAAAAATGTATGGTTTTGAAATTATGGGAGGAATGTTGAAATATGGGATGGGAAAATCCATCCTGCTTTTCCTACGATAGTCATACATCGCATTCCACTTTAACTCTGCTTATTTACCACATACAAGTATTTACTTTTAGTTTAGGTGGGCAACCCAAAAAAGAATTTTTGGGGTAAGCACAAACTACAACATACATAACTTACTCTACAATATCAATAAGAATCAATCACCGGTTCTCATACGCCATTACAAATCTTTAAATGGAATTAGTTACAATTAGAATTAACCTCGGAAAACAATACGTGAAATGGTTAAGATTACATGAATTCTTACAGGAATTAGTTGGGGAATTACTTGAGCAAATATATACAGTGGGATATGGAGAATGCTACTAAAATTAGTACTACATACGCCTATGTATTACTATTAGTATTACAACTTTTTACATACTTTAGTCATGCTTATAACAAAAAAAATGAAAGTATTGTTCTACTTTACCTTTCACTACTTTTCACCCAACTTTCACAAGTATTTGAAACAAACGCACTTACTAAACAAAGTATCACATTTGGCCATTATGTTCGGACTTTTTGCAGGAGAAAGAAAACGGGATCAGACTCAAGTGGAAGCCCATAAGACAGGAAGTTTCACTTTTTTCTATTGATAATAGCCGGAAAATCAACAACTGGTGTTATATGTGGAAATGGGAAATGGTTCATGACGCTGCACTTTTCCCCCCGAAAAACATATATCTGCAATCTGCTCTCCACAGCCATTATAAGTGGATCTTGAAAGGGGAAAACTTGTAAAAGGAGAGCAATATTACGCTCCTCCGTAATCGGATATGTTCATTCAAAAAAATTTTTGATGCTTAAAAAGATTTTTGAGGAAAATGGGCTACCCAGTCCCCATATCCTCCTAAGCCTATAGACAGAAAGTGAAAAAAACAGCTATATGACTACATCCCACGCAGGATCCCCAAATTACAATAAAGTGCTAACGCTTCCTCCATCATTCAGTACAAGCATTTGCATCAACTAAGTAAAGTAGATTCACTCTCCCTTTGACTGGGCAAGATTCCCTTTTTTCACAGAAGTGGGGAAAGGGAGAGTGAGAGAGGGAAGATATTTAATGCCGAAATTGTATTCAATTACCTTTCAGCGTAGTAAAAAATATTAGCAAGGAGCTCTCTCCCTTTCCACTCGGCCCGTTTCCACTAAAAAGTAATTTTCTCTTCCAAACTAAATCTAATTTTGCCTCTGAGACATTATTACATCCACTCAGATAGTTATTTAGCAGCTTGGCTTCATTATCCATATAGCCATAAATAATTATAGGGAAGGGAATATAACTAAAATAGTGTACTTCTGATGCCTGGATAAGACGACGGGGAAAAAATGATGATGCCCAGAACTATGAGAGCACTTTGGCATCATACAACAGCTTTCATCATCTAAACATTCCCGAAGATTCAACCTTTAATCATGATCATCTCGACCGAAAATAACGTATGCGATATATGTTCATCTTTGTCATCATCTACTAAGCGGTGTGTGTTACAAACGGATACTGTTCAGAAAAAAGAGACTAAAATCTATCTTCTACAATAAACGAACCCATTTTACATTTTACTCCAATAAACTACTTCTAAATAATAGCAAGCAGCAGGGAACATCATTATAATCCCTTTTTGAAAGAGCAGATCATCTACTTTTCAAAGCTACAAATATCCCTCAATGAGCACTATAAACCTGGAGTAAATACGCTGCATCTGGAGCAAATCCCGACAGTCATTTGACAAGCATCCTGTTACGTTTTTTTGCAAAAAAAAGTAGGACTATTAGATCCTCTAATCAACGGTAATTGAGATCCTTCATAACTGTTGACTTTCAATTTGGTAAATCAGCTCATAGCGCATATATAAGTAAATAGGAGTTATATTTATACATTGCTCATATTTACTATCATTATTTTCATTATTATTTTCGGCGTAGTGACAGGAAGAGGAGAAGATCTCTTACTTGACTAGGAGACCTCTCTAATTCTGACATGCTCCCGCCTTCCGCAATTTTCCGCTCTGGTGGAGATCCCCCCGTTGAAGTTGCACTGTTACTCCCAATTTCTTGACTTACTTTTGAAGTGGCAGAAGGATGGGAATGGGATGCGAGTGGTTGTTGTTCCACCGAAGGCTGGAGATTGGATGGATGATCGTGTTCATGAAGCTTGCAGGAATTCCCTGTGCTGTTACATTCACCGCTGGGAGGGAGCCTAGTCGTTTCACTGGCTTTTCGGGGGAAGAAGCCTTCGGCAGGAGCGTGATTGTTTGAGCCTTTGCTCTCTAACGAGATCCTGTCCTTCCCCTGTAGTGCCTGTTGGGCTTCCCCTCCTGATTTCTAGGGTGATTCCCAAAAAAAAATTCCATGTCAATTCTTATTTTTTATTCCTTTTTAGCATCACAGTCAGCCAGTTTCCCTTTCAACCACTAACATCACCAACCACCACCAAAGCAACACACCATATACTACCCAGTACCCGTCATAGTCAAAATAATAAGCGTCCGGTCTCGGTCTCCCTCCTCCCCTTTTGTGTTCAATCCCAGCAAGATATACTTTTTTTTCTTGTTGATTTTAAAGAAATGCTGAGTAGTCAAGATGAAAGGGAAGGAGAACCTTATCACGCTGTTTAAATAAAGGGATCTTGTTACGATATTGACAAAATGGTAAATTTCCAGTTTTTTTTTTCGTTGGAACTCCCTTCCAAGTAATATATTCAAAGAGATGGGTAAATATCGTTATGGAATTTACACTCGTAAGGCTTTCCCTCCTACAATGAGCATAGTCATGTAACAAAAAAATGGGAAGGAAAGGGGAAAAAATGAACATCATCATGATCCACCTTAGCAGTATCATCCGGAAAGGAAGAAAAGAGAGAATTAAATAAATAAGGCGAAAGTAAAACGAAAATATTATGCATGAGTATAAAAAGTATGAGGGATAGAGAATGGGGAAAAAAGTTGGTTGATATATCTTAAAGCCAGAAATGGAGTAGGCTGATTTGGGCGAGGGATTGGATTTGATCCCTTTATTATTTTGGCGCACCTGGGATGAGGATTGAGGGGAATGGTTGGTGGGCTCGTTCATTTTGCGCGTCTCAGACAAGTCATTATTTGCTCGTACATCTCGGTCCCTGCTAACACGCTCCTTCACATTTCCATTCTGCCTGTGCATGGCTGACAATTGGAAAAAGGGATGCCTTTGCTCCCTCTTTGGCAGATTCCTACTGTGAGTCCAGCCAGGTGGAGGGACCTGGGCTGAGAGCGCCACCGGCCCGATTCTTGATCCAGGTCCGTCTCCACCGTGATGAATCATGTGGATATTGTGGGTTGATGGGAGCTCCAAATATTTCACATCGTCTAGCGACTTCACGACGGAACCAGAAAGGGAATTGGCCATCTCAGCTGGAGATCTTATTCTGCCATCTTGAAATCGCACAAGTGGATTCTGCCCTGGAATGAGTCCTCCTCCCAGCTCAGGGAATTGACTATGGGAAGGATGCTTGTCCCCATGTTGAGTTGCGAGATAGGATATTGGATTATTGTTAACTCTGGGGAGAGGTGAGCCCGTTGTAGCGTACACGATTGAGTGTACTGGAATCCCATCATAGCGGAGTGAATGGGGTAGCAGTGGAGCCCGATTAGTTCCTACATAAAAGTCATCGTTATGGACCTCATGCATCATTTCAGACATATCATTACATCACTACACGCTTTACTACTTAAATTAACATTTCGGAGCTGTTCTCCACTACCGGCTTGCTGATGCTGAAGTTGATGCTGATGAGGGATTCCTGATTGCGGTCCTGTTCTCCGCATTATGTGCCCGTCGGTCAGCTGGAATCCTGGGGGTGGGAAGGCTCCCTGCGTCTGAATACGATTCCCGTTAAGACCCCCAGTTACCATGCCACCCGCATTAGGACTTCCGCCGCCAGTTACCCCGCCGCCATCCATGGTAACGTGGTAGAAGCCAGTATTGGAATGGGAGAAGGGGAACGAGTCTGACTGGGCTGGGAGGGATACCATGGAATGGCCATGCATTGCAGCATATTGTGGGATTCCATGCGTCATTTGATTAGCATCCTAAGTTATTATTTAAAGAAAATGATATTTGTCTAAATTTCCTGAAACATGCTACATTTTTTGAATTAAAGAAAAATATCTGGATTCCTACGATTGGTTTTCCATTGATGAGAATCCTATTGGGATCCAGTGAAATGATAGACGGCATATGCTGCTGCTGGAGTAGATGTGAGTTTTTCAGCGCATTAACAGAACCAGACAGACTCAAGCCGGACATGGCTGTAGGGGATGCTGCAAAAAGATAGGCATTTTCAATGGGGCGACCTGAGCCAACTCCGGCTAGCGACGAGAGTGACGAGCCAGCGGGGGCATTATTCCTTTTTTTATACAAAGAGAATATGGGTTAATGCAAGACTATAATAGTAGTTTTTTTGCACATTTGATACTTTTTTAGTCTACGTGATATGTTAGATGGAACAAGATTTAAAAAAAACAACAAGATGGATTGAAACTTTAGAAGAAAGCAGAAAGCTCAAATGAAATTGATATTTGGTTACAAAATTGTTTTAGAGTCCCCGATGGGAAGATGCGGAGCCGCAATAGAATGGTGATTGACAGTTTCCCCTGGTCTCAGATCAGGACTTCTAGATTGGTCGCCGGGATACAGCATCCCCTTCTGGTTTGCATGTGCCATGTTCTGTTGGGACTGTTGTGGGCTTTCCAGTTTCATAACCATGTTTGACGGCGGCTGTGGCGCTTGTACAGGCTGGAGCCTTGATTCAGATGGCACCTCGCAGTCATCAACTACGTGGATTTTCCAGCCCAGAAACTTTTTCGTGTAAGACTGCATATCATTTTGGAAAAAAAAGTAAAGGAAAATGGTGATACCAACATCATATCATCTCTTCACCAACTCCACACACAACTCCCGATCAAGATGAGTTTCCACCGTGCTCCGCCAGCCAATGGGGAGAAAAGGTAAATCAAAATGAGAGAGGAAATATTTGCACATTTAAATCTTCCCTACTAAATGGCCTAGATTTTCCCCATATAATATGTGTCCTCCATCAGGGGTTTTATGTTCCTCCATCCTACACACTGCTAAAGCCCTGGATGACAAAGTTTTCACATAAATTTTGCGCTCCTTTTTATCTCTTTCCCTTTCCTCCTTTTCCCCCTCTCTCATCCCGAGCCACACGAGTACACGTTAAGAGAATGCTCTTTATTTTGTGCTTTTGAGCTTTTATCATACTTTCCCTGTCATCATTTCTTTGATGTTCACTTTCATAACAATATGCAGCGGAGCAATAGACGAGATCCGTGAACAGGAAAGGGAAAACTACCTTCTGCTCTGACTTCCCTCCTAATACCCTCCTTCACAGTGAATGCGACGTTGGGAGTCATAATACTTAAAAGACATCACATCAACGGAGCAAAATATATATCCATCTCCGGGAATCCGCCTCTTCCAATAATTCCTCCTATTTGAAAACTTTCCCTTGCTGTGTGAATTTATTATTTGGAGAATATTTATCGACAAAAGGATACGGCATGTGGAGTGACTGGTGGCTATACGGTTATTTCATTGTCTTCAGCAAAAATACACATCAAAGCCAGTTGCCACTGAAGGGAATAGTGGCCCGTGTCAAGTTGAGGAGTCAGCAAAGGAGAAATTCCCAATAAACGAATGAGCAACTTTCTCTTGTCATACGTCAACCTCCGGCTTCCTAACATAGTTTTATACTTTTGAGGGGAAATCATTTGATCATCCTGATGATGACAACAAGGAAGGGAGTATGCAGCCGTGCTTATTGTCAGCTTTGCAAGTTTGAAAAGGATGAAAAGAAGGCTTCTCGCTGGTGCTGGTTCACTTCACAATGAATATGAATTGACTATCTATCTATCTATTCCTCTTTTGTGAGCCTTGTCGGGATCGTGATGATGATCCTGTTTCTCGTGCTGATAGGAGCAACACTGCCGTATGGCTGCCCCGCTGTCATGTATTCTAATAACCGATTTGATTATGATATCTATGAAATTAGAAGGCTGTTATTTAAAACAGCAGGTAGCTAACTGATAACAAGGGATGGGGGACGGATCCTTTGTTCAGTCCAATTTATACGGAAACATCATCTCCCAACAAGGAAGTCATTTTTGTGAGTGCTTCCATCATCTCTCGCTGATAGGGAATGCTCAAATTTGACGGTTGACTGGCGTTTAATTTTATTGAGGGCCTTTGTAATATTTTGTATCGTGGTGGAAAGATCTATCAAATTATTGTAATTTATTCGCGTAATTTTTAATATTTGAGAAGGTTATACTCACCTGATAATAAAGTAGGTCTGGAGTGTCCCGGTTTGGGGTGAAATGAAGGATTCCTGAAAGGTTAATAATTTTCATGTATTGTTTATTACACGGCTCAATACGTACATCAATCACGCTGATCGACTTACATTATTTATTCATCAATCAATCAACTTGTTCTACTTGTGTAGCGGAGGTTATGTAGCTTGTATACAATTAATAGTAATTATGGGGTATTATGATACTACAATTAGATATAATTATAGCGCAATTTTGTAATTATCTTCCTTAAGTAACACGAGCAGCCATTCTTTTGCCGAGTCAGCTACTCAGGGGAAAATGTAAATATCAGGCGTATTTTTTAGGTAAAAGCTGTTCTCCGCTATACCCATCCATATATCCCTTGGCTTGAATTGGATAACCCCTTCCATAATAGCATTTTGAGTGAAATTGGATTGCAGCACAGCCTAACTTTTTTCTGTCAAAATGTTATGATAAATTATTCGTTTACTTTAACAATCAAAAACAGACACAAACTGGAGGCACCGCCTCCAGCAAAAGACTAAACCACTTTTTCCCTTTCCCCTGAAAATCAGAATATTGGGATAAGTGGAAATGGGGAATGTCCCGAGGTATGAAATATGAAGCAGAAAAAAAAATTACTTCAAGGCTTCTAAACTGTTAGCAAACTCATATATTAATGTCTCTACCCATAAGAGTATCCCTACCCAACTCTGAGCGTCACGAGCCGCTACATTTTCACATCAATTTGTCTCCTTGTTTTTATATCAGTTTCCTTAACTTTTGCTTTGGGAATTTTACTTTCCAACCCTTTCAACAAATGACTCACTCACTGTTGGAAGCCCCATCTGTCTTCAGGCCAAATACTAGCTAGTCACTAGTCCCGAAGAAGGCAGACATGGGAAGCGAATCCCTTATCATTCAATCGGATCTCAATGTCAAAATTACTCTCGTTCTGGTCTACTTGCGAGTCAGCCGTAGTCACTCTAAATTTACATGATGGGTACATTATGTTCGGCCGTAGATTTCTGTAGTGGTCTGAGCATAATGCAGACATGCTTATATGGAGCATATAGCAGTATAGAACAAATTGTCTAGCTCGGCGTGGCGCTTGTCACTAATGTCCTACTAATAAAAATGGAAAGCATCACACCAGAAGCCCATACAACATATATCTACCCCAAGCATGCATAACACCCGAACACTTTCACCGTCAGGGAGATACCGCAAAGTATCCTGACATGACCATTTCTTCCCTGGTAAGATAAGACCTGAGTTTTTTTCCCCTACAGTTCCTGGAAAGAAAATTGAATCGGTTAGAGTTAATGGCACTTTCTTGTACATACCCGAATGCCCTTTGTCACAGTTGAGGAAAAGGGAGCGCTGGTAGGCTGCATATGACGTGAAAAAATCGGCAGCCTGATTTCCGTTCTCGATCCATCGGCACAATTTTCCCACGGCTGTTGGAATCTTCCTTCCTCTAGAGTCATACTCCACTCCGGCATACACTTTAACACCCTTCAAAGTAAATAACCTTAGTCACATCAATTTTATCGGAGCGCACGTATCATAAAAAAAATATGAGTGGGGAGAGAGAGAGAGAGCCCGAAAGCCATTATATTGCACTTTCAACATTCCCCCTTTCATACATTTCCACAGCTGAAAAGCAAATCAAAAGGGATGGCGATAAGGAAAAGTTGGAAATGAAATAATTTCGTTTTTTTCCTCTCTTCCTAAAAGCTATAAAAAAAACGTAATATGGACTATCTCTTATTTACAAGGTCGCTTTTTATATCGAGTGAAATGTAATAAAAATCCTGTTTTGAATAACTTTGTATTGACTTGACAACCCTTTTTTATTCTTCCCATCCCATCTTGGGGCATGAATGCAGAGAGATAAATAGCTTTAAACATAAAAATTTCTATGCCATTCACGAGCCATTCAGTTCCATTCCGCTTTCTCTTTTTGGATAATGAGCCATCTCTTGTTTATCTTGTAGAAGGCTCTATAGTGATAATGGCAGATGGCACATGATGATAAAAAAATACTACGGGAGAAAAAAAAAGTTCAAATCATTCATGCTCTTGTCACTTCTCATTGGACTTTTGATTCATCCCCTTGTCAAACATCTGCTCATTTCCTTTCACTCTCCGAGAATTGAGTCAACCAATCGACCATGAAAGACAAGACATGCTCCCCTACAAAGGAGAGAAAGCGGGGAAGAAAAAATCCAGGCCAAAGGATGGGAACATCAAATGCCCGAATTCGCTATTCAGAGCACAGCCCACTGGTTCATTATATCTTAAGGCAACAGATCAACGATGATAGATGCGCCGAGTGTAAAGCTCAGCACATTTACTGCCTTTGCCGTCAATCTCCCTTGTACTTTCTCTTAACTGGCTTCATTTCAAAGATGGAACAAGTAGGTCAGCACAGAAACGGGGAGAGATGACTTAAAGGGAAAAAATAAAATGTCTCAAGGAAAAAAAATTCCTTCGGTTAAGAAAAGAAAAAAAGTTCCCCTTTGAAAATCCAATTTATTGTTGACTAATCGCCTGAGCGGCTGTTTCAGAATTTCAAAATTTATGTTCATTTGACTTCTCCCATTTAGAAGAGCATCATATCAAGGTCACATCCCACGGGAATACGAGGCTCATAAACATATTTTAATGTTTAACTGTTTGTCCTTCGGTGTTAATCTCAAATTACGGGAGGCTGACCATAAAATGGTCGACAAAGCTAAACCGGACTTTGGTGATGTGATATAACTACATCTTCCTCTTTTTCATTATTATTACACTGCAAAATATTAACTGCCGTAGTAAAAAAAGCTGATAGGGTGTAATATCCCATTGGACTTAACTGACGACACTGGCAGAGTCGCACTTTCAGTTGTGGTGGTTTTTATTCGACCATTATTAAAGCTTTATAAGTCATTGGAGGAAAAAAGTTGTTGCCTTGGTGACCTTCTCATGGAGACTATATCACCGGACATGTTTTATTTTACGAGAATCATTTAGCACGCGGATAAGGCCAATATAGCCTGACGCAATTTATGTTATACATCCCTATTTAACATCATAATTTGAACGAGGGCGTCATTCCAAAGAGGAAAAAATGTTGTTATTTCCCTGTCAAGTATCAGGCCCATTATTTTCTGGATTCCTTATCACACCCTTTTTAACTGTCGAGGATTCATTGCCCACCGAAAGTTTTATGACTTTAATAAAAAGCATTGTGAATGATGAAGGATTTAGCTTTAGGGAGGGAGCTGGAGGGAGAGGAGGAAATCTATTATGAGTTGATGACTTTCTATACGACGTATTGCTGTATGGTAATAAATTTAATAATATTTTTCATTAGTTTTGACATTGCACCCAGGTCAGTGGACAGTTTGGGGCAATGCGTTCTCCAAGCTGTAGTTATCCTTTAGTCATGAGTAGAGTGAACCAAAGTATGTAAATGCATGTTTTTTGTTACTGGTTAGATGTCAAAGATTCGTTCAGATATGAACGTT